>QFEC01008118.1:5736-27089 GCA_003316585.1 Gomphus bonarii
CTCGCAACGGCCAATATCTGAAAGACGCCCGTGCGATCAGCGCGAATGAGCCGGGAGTGTAAGAAATGTGCCCTCATTCGCCTCAGATAAGCAAAAAGGCGACGACTGGATCGGAGGATCAGAGAGGGATCCGAAAGAAACGCAAGTTCGGAAAAGGTTTTGAAACAAAAAGAAACACCCCCCCCCCGTTGATATAACTCCCCAAGTCCGAGTGAGGTATAGCATAGCATAGCATATAGCATTGCATTGCAAAGACCGATTTGATGTCCGACTTTTTTTTTTTTTTTTAAATAGAAGATTCCTGAAATGTAAAGAGGTACTCGTGACTTTTGCCTGGTGGGAGGGCGGTTACATCACCGGCATATGGAACAGCAAGGTAGCCTAGTGAGGCAGAATGCGATCGGCATCTATATGGTTGGCTGGTACCTCGCACGCTCGAAACCCTGGTATTCTGCATCGGAAGTTTCAATCCTCCTTCAACAAACAATATATTTGAATGCCCGATCGGCCACAAGGTCTGCTGTACGTTTAGAATGTTTCAGATACCAAGTCCCCGGTCACTCACACACACTCTCCCCCAACACAATTGCTCAGCTCTGAATTGCAGTACTCACATGCCATTCCGCGAGAAAAAAAAAAAGACAAAACTCATACTTTATATTGACATTCGTCCCACACTGAATACATGATATGCTTTACGTTTCTTCCCCTCGTTCAACCGGTAGCTCACAACCTAAACTTCCTTCCTTATGACCTGTTCTCCCATTCCCTGCACTTCTTTGATGGACGAATATCCGGCGAGTCCCAGCGTCGCTTCTAGATCACACAATAGGCTCCGTATCACGGCCTCAACGCCGTCCTCGCCAGCCAAAGCGAGACCATAGACGTATGGCCTCCCCACTGCATGAAGGAGCAAGACCGAACATCAACCACCTGTATAATCTAAGGATCAAAATGTCTCGACTCACACAAGATTGCCTGGGCCCCTAGTGCCAGGGCCTTGATAACGTCGCTGCCTGTGCGAATGCCAGAGTCAAACAGGACGGTAAACTTCCCCTCAGCTTGTGCCTCTTTGATGATGGGGGACTTCATAATCTCCTCAAGAGCCGCAAGAGATGACATTGCACCGTCGACCTGTCGACCGCCTAAACCCCCACGACAGGCGGACCATGAGAGCTGTTGGACACGGTAGGGAAGAAAGAACACTCACCGTGGTTTGACACTACAATTCCATCCACGCCTGCTTTGAACGCCAGTTCTGCATCCTGCAATCTCATTAAACATGTCCCTTTGCATGCTAGAGTAATTCGCCCGAGCACCACTTACTTCCTGCCTTTGGATTCCTTTCAGCACCAAAGGTCCTTCCCAGTGTTCTCTCAGGAATTTCAGCTCCTCCCAGGTTCTAAAGACGCCAGAATTAATCTGCTTCATCCATTCACTCGCAAGGTGAATCTTTTTCTTCATATCTTCGTCCCCAGAGAAGAACAGCTTGTCATCATGATCGGGGTCATAGGGGAACGTTGGATAATCTTGAGTTTCTTGTTCCTTATTGATCCTCATGAAAACAGGATCACTAAGGCCAACCTTACAAGACGGTGAGAAATCAATAAATGCGGAACTCGGACTAAGCTCACCTGTGCACCGAAAGCATGAATGAAGGGGAGATAGACCCTGTCTATGTCATGAGGCCTGAATCCGAGCAACATGGTATCTAAGGTCACTATTAAAACCTAGCCCGAGAGTATAAGTATAAGAATCCTGATTCAGAAGATAAGACACACACTTTAAAACGTTGATCTTTAGCCCGATTCAGTAGAGACAGAACAATGCGTTCCTCGCGTGGCCTTGGAGAACAGCATGAATGGTACCGAAAGATGAAAATGCAATTTCGAACGTACCAGTACATCTGATACCATCGAGGCCCCATGCCGCTTGCTTTGGCAACAAGCTCGATGGAACGAGTAGCAGCCGTGCTCATGGTGTAGGGCACACCAACTTTCGCAGCGGCTCTTGCGGAGGCGAGTTCTGCCTCGGGATGAAGGATTCCCTGGACGCCAATGGGCGCAAGAATAACCGGAGACGGATATCTTGTTCCAAACAACGTAACCTAAAATAGACGATGTCATTGCATACAACACCTCACGGAGATAGTCCGGAGAGAGAGTACCTCAATCTTACGATGAGTTGCATCGACGAGCATTCGTGGACTTGATCAGACATTTAAGTGCGTCTAACTGGAGAGACGAACACTACACACATGATTTTCCATTTATCAAACGCTGCACGATTTGCACGATGTGTTGAATTAGAGCCTGCACTACCGGCAACGTACCAATAGGCACCTAGACACCAGATCAGACTGTTGGGGAGGTGGATTATGCACTGAATAGTACCAAGGTTGTCCTTGAATTTCTCTTTAACCTTTTCTTCGAGTTCGCCTCCCAAACTGACTGTGCCAAGCAAAGGTGGCTTCCTGGAGGCATATAACGATAAGGCCCAGGACGTGAACGCCTGAGGCGTTCTGAACTGGTCCTAATTATTGGTAGTGGGGGATCAAATTTGGAAAGTACTCTATTTAGATTCTCAAAGCACCTCATGATGTGTCATCCTGCGGGGCCTCGTCACTGGTGCAGACATGATATATAAGATAGAATAGCGTTTGGGGAGTTGAGCGTATCGGCTTCGAAGCGGCGGCAAATTCTCATGATAAACTAAATAAAAAACGGAGGCTACCGGAGGTCGGTCGGAATACCGGATAACATAAAGCGGGGATGGAAGATTTTCTCAATTCGGATTTTCAAAGCAGGTGGTGTTGTACTCGTCAACAACCGACATTGGCAAACCAGTATGTATTGATACTGGTCACGAAGCACTCACTGTGGGAAGTAACCCCCACTGAGTTTCAGGTCTGAGTGGTTTCGCCATTGAAACAATGCCCACTGAAAAATTCCACTGAAAATTGTGTAGCCAGGTTTCAATGGTTTTCTTAGTCAAGTTGCTTGTGGATTTGTCACCAAGATTCCATGCCTCAGGCAGTTAAAAATTTAAAGCAGATATCATTGAAATTCCCGTGGTCAAGAGACCGAATCGTCGCAAGTAAAGATAGTTAATAAAATACATGACCTACTTGCCGAAATTTCCTACGACGATTCACTGAGATAGACCCAGACTTGCGAGACTGAATACCCATCGGTCATATCTTGAAATTCTGTGACTGCAAGGTTCAACTTTATAGTCGACTTTATAGTCGAGATTTGAGTAAATTTATTCCTTGCCTGGTGTCTCGTCGATGGTTCAACTCGCTCGATCTACAGTTCATTTTTTTCGACATCTCTAAATCGCAGTTGGAAACAAATGGATAATCGTAGTGAAGTTAGATTTGGAGTGGGGAAACAATGTGACATATGACCGAACGATACCACCATAACCTCTCACCTATGTCTGAATTCCTCGCACGCAGAAAAATAAAATAACATATATAATCTGAACTCTGATTATGTAACAACATCAAAGCCCTACCATGAACCGCTATATATATTCTTTCTCCCGCTATAGTGTATTGCACAAGTCCTCATTTTGGGTCACAGAACAAATAGGGTGATGAGACCCTTTCCTTTTTTTTTTTTTTTGTTACACAATTTGTATCGTAATCCCTGACCGCGATACGGACTGAACTCCCCAGCACATTCGCGGGCCTACAAAAAAACCCTCATACCCGGTGAGTTGTTCTGTGCCTTCTAACCCATTGAGACTCATGCCCGGCTTGGTACCAGTTCCCCACGCTCTCTCTTTACAACCAGCTGCATTTGCTATGGAAGGCGGCTCGGGAGGTGGACCTACCAGGCTTCAGTAGTGGTTTCGGTCCAAACCAGCTTCAGTCCCCTCCGGAGTCATCTTTGAGCACTGTTACTCTTCACCTTACTCTCGGGAGGAGTACACAAAGGTTACATCCTAACCGGGAAGACATTGAGTATGCCTCTTTCTTCTTCATTCGGTGTTCCATACCTGATTCATTTATCATGAAGCGAAAATAATTCTTTCACGGATCAAAGGTAAGCAGCCGGTAAACGCGGGATACCATATTATTTGTAGTTTCCTCATCTCTACGCAACAGGTTACGATGTCACTCGTGACCATTTTATAGCTCTATCTTACCGCTCCATCTCTGCCTCATTTCCACCCACACCCTCGCATGTATTGGATCTCTGATTTATTCTAATAGCTCCGCCTTGTCCCCATGCTTTCTCCAAACAGGCTTCATCCACGTCCTGTTCCCAGCCCACATCGATTTTCAGCTGGCTGCAGGTAACGTGATTGACTCCCTTATTGGACAATTTTCCTGATCTTCTTGTTATGGCAGACCCTTTGTACTCCTTGTTCTACATGAATGTTGACCAGAAGTCATGGGAGTACGGAAGGCAGCATTGGAGTGGTTCCAGTGGTGGTCAAATGGTATTCACTTCTATTATCAAGTAGTTTTGAGGGAGCTAATGAATTCATTAAATAACTAAAAACATGACATTATCCCTATACATAACTGAGTACCGAGTACCCCAGTTCCTCTCTGTGGTATGGTACCAAGAAACCATCACTGAAACCAAACCATTGAAAACGAGCTATTTTCCAATGAGACGATTCCTTTGATTTTTAAACGGAGTTCCCTTGCTATTTACACTAGATGGGGTAAATGCTCTGCTGAAACTGCAGCGGTTCAACCCACGAGGTTTCATTGGGGTCCCTTCCCGCAGTGTACTATGAGCAAGGCACTCTTACGACACATTCCTTACATATAAAGGCAAGACAGTCCTTGTAATGTCCAGGACTGGTATGTTCTCTCGCAGAAGGCCTGTGTAAGCATGCGTTTGAGATGCCTTATAAATATCTTGAATGCTGGTCTGTGGTTCTTGACCTTCGAGTTGTGGGGTCTCACTCGGCAGAAGGGCTGGGCGTGAGTCAAAAGAAATACCAGCGTTGAAATCTGGAATCATTTCGTATCGTCGAACTCTCAGTTATTGAGAGAGGGTGTGTAGTTTAACATAGGGGAGCAATTACAACAACAAAGTGCTTAGCGGAGCTCAAATTCACCAACACGTCCGCTCACAGGAGTGACGACAATCATCTGTGAGCATTGGAGAGACACATCCGACACATACATTCCGTGTCTGTGGCTCTCACAAACAATTAGAAGCGAATTCGATATACCTTTTCTACTGGATAGGCTTCGGACGACTTGAGTGGCGTCCACTCGATGCAGCGTGAACATCTTCGAAGGGGTTTTTCTATATAAGTGTTTACCTTCGCGTGCCACTTCTCGAGACTGATAATATTGTCGCGTCTATACTAGCCACCAAAAGGTGGTCCTTGAAGTAGACTTTGCCGGATGTCTTCGTGTATGGTCTCTCCCAATGTTCTGTCGCGTGTCCTTATTCTTTCCACAGGGATACACGGAAATCTCCATTTTGCCTACTCTTAAGGATCTCCGGACTATATACTTGCATTCTCGACAATGTGGTGTGTCACCGGTCCGACTCTGTTGTCCAAATGGGCCAATTTGACCTGACGCATATGGCAGATATCGAGAGCGTCACGGTCGCTTCACATCCAGCAGAATTCGTGCACTATGATCCTGTGGCCAATATGAACGTCTCTGACTCCACAGACTTTCACATATACCCGGAAGTAAAGCGGAGGTTCTATTCTGCTTTGGCCGAAGGCGACGAGGGCGAGCTGGCTATTCACATCCCACATCAAGTAGCAATCAAACAGGTGCGCGTGAATTCATATGCGTGTGTATTGCTTTTATGACTATGAACAAGCAGTCGGGTAGCACTGCGGCCGCGTTGGTGGGCAGCGAAGGTAAGGAATGTGGACTTGGAGACATTCCTAAGCTTAATCTGTGAGTTCAAGCTCCCACACCCGAACCTACTACTCCGGGAGTTCGGCCTTCTACACCAGTAGTCCCTGAATTCTCTACCATCACTGTGGTCATTGAATACACCCTCCGTCATCCCGCCGATGGTATTCAGTTCGTCCTACCCACAGAGTCACATCCGCATGTAAGTACAAAGACGAGTGTGATCCTTGGCATCTGAATTTATCATTGTATATCTTAGCGTGTTCCTCATTTGTATACGACTCCTTCGGGTCCTGATGCAGCACGGTGTTGGGTACCTTGCATTGATAGCTTGTGGGAAAAATGTACATGGGAGTTTGAATTCGTTGTACCAAAGTTCTTGCAGCAAGAAGCGGGGGATGTGGATGTAATGGACATCGATACACAGGATGACAGTGCAGAGAGTGTTGACCATCCTGTTGTGGTAGTATGTAGTGGGGATCTTACTGAGCAGGTACGTGAACTGTTTAAATTCTGAAGTAACATTCTTACCGTCTGATTACCATTAGATCGCACACCCGTTCAATTCCTCCAAGACTATATTCCTTTTTACTCAATCTGTTGCCTCTTCTGTTCAGCACATTGCGTTTGCTGCTGGTCCATTCCATGTCATGCAGCTTCCTTCAAGTGAATCTGACGATGTTGCTGGGCAAACTGCTATGCATGCGTTTTGTCTCCCTGGTTTCGAATATTCTCTCTCTCCGACCGTCTCCTTTCTTCGTTCCGCGATGACCTTTTACACCAGCGAGTATGGGTCATACCCGTTCGGATCGCATAAGGTCGTTTTTGTGGATGAACTGCATGTGCAGCGGTTCGATGCTTCAACAATGTCGATCTTACACGTCAACATGCTGCATGGAGAGGACGCCATTGACCAAGTATACGAGACACGACATTCTCTCAGTCATGCGCTGGCTTGCCAATGGGTTGGAATCAACATATACCAGAAGTCTTGGTCTGACACATGGCTTATTAATGGTCTTGGCCTTTATATCACTGGTCAATTCATTCGTCGTCTTATGGGCACCAACGATTACCGGTTCAGGATGAAGAAAGACATGGAGCGTGTTGCAGAGCGGGACATCGGAGAAATGCCGCCTATCTGTCAACCAGGCACATACGAACCGCCTGACTCTTCGGTACTGCCATTTATCAACTTAAAAGCCCCCCTAGTCCTGCACATTCTCGACCGGCGACTTGCAAAGTCGGGAACTTCGCTTGGTTTATCCCGCATCCTTCCTAAACTATTCCTGTCTTCCATCAGTGGGGAACTCCCTAATAACGCGCTCTCGACTCACTCATTCCTGCGAACTTGTCGTAAGGTTAGTGGAGTTGACCCAAGGAGCTTTGCGGAGCAATGGATATACGGAAGTGGATGTCCTAGATTTGGCTTTGGTGCACAGTTCAACAGAAAGAAAATGGTCGTCGAGATCACGATGCGTCAAGAGTCACCAGCTTATAGGGCTAATCAAAGTGACCCAATCAAGCTTGCGCTGCTAAAACCGGTGCAGGTTTTTGAAGGTCCCATGACAGTTCGCATCCACGAAGCCGACGGTACACCGTACGAGCATGTCCTGGACATCCGGTCATCCTTTAAACGTTATGAAGTACCATTCAACACCAAGTACAAACGCGTACGGCGAAATACGAAGCGTTTTATTGCGCGACAGCAGGCGGCCATTGCTGCGGCGCAGGGTGACACGGAGGCGAAGGAAGCCATGGGAATGATAGACATGGGTTTCGGACTTGACGTCTGGGAGCAAGAAACAGAGCGCGAGAACTGGAAGGTTGCCGACTGGACAGAGGAGGATGAGCAGACTATGGCTGGTGCGACATATGAATGGATACGGATTGATGCCGATTTCGAGTGGATCTCGTATCTTCATTTCGACCAGCCGGATTTTATGTGGGTGTCGCAGCTTACCAGAGACAGAGATGTTGTGGCCCAGCTTGAGGTAAACTCCGGATCTATGGGACCATACCCTGGTGACTGAAAGCTGTTGTAGGCCGTGTACGCTCTTGCGCGACAGCCGTCGGCGATTGTGTCGAGTACTCTTACCAAGACTGTGTTAGTCACGAATTATTACTATCGGATACGTGTTGAAGCCGCATTGGCCCTAGTCACAGTGCGTTTCAACTATCTAACCATGGGTATAATCATCAAACTTTTTTCTAGTGTGCATCTCATCGTCTAGACTTCCTTGGCTTGTTTCACTTATTCAAGGTCTTTACTCGCTATTGTTATGATGCCGATGAGAAGAGTCAAGATCTGTTTACTCGGACATACGTGCCAAAGCCGAATGATTTCTCAGATTTCTCAGAATATTTTGTACGAAAGGTAACGATTCCGCGGTCCTTTTGTCTTTCCATTCTCTTGATAGGAACTTTAGGCTGTGGTCTCTGCTATCTCCCAAGTCCGACTTAATAATGGCAAGTCGCCGCCAATCGTTCGGCAGTTCCTCATCGATCAGCTGCGCCTCAATGATAATACCACTAATGCTGTACGCTTGCATTACTGATCTCGTTGTTGACTTCCTCTCACTTTGGTTCTAGTTCTCCGACGCTTTATACATTAGTACCATTATCTCGTCCCTCGCATGCGCCTCTATTTCTACTGTTCCTCCAGAGCGTGGCGAGTTTCTTCCTGCAGAATCCAGATCAGATCAGAATGCAGAAGACCGCGAGTTGTTACGAGTAGCACGTGCCGAGGTAGAAAGATATCGTAGCATGGATCGTTTGGTTCCTTCTACACATAACATTGTCACCATTGCAACACTAGAGGTGTTTACTCTGACCAATTTTCAGTCGACTTGATGGTTTATTGTTTGTTTTAGTGGAATCTTATCTTGACTCTGGCAAATCTGATCCCTCCGGATCCGAAGCTCTACCTGGCCTTCACCCGGTCTGTTCCTCTTCTCTTTACTCGGCTATGATCTTACTGTGCCAATAGGGAAGGCAATGAGAACCAAGTCCGCATTGCGGCATTCGACGGGTTAATGCTCATGAACCATTGGTATACGCCTCGGGTCATTAGCTATCTGCTCACGGTTGTTGCCCAAGATTCATCGCGTATCATACGACGACATGTCGCTCGCTGCATGACTGAGAGTCTTGCTATCTTGTTCCACATTGGAGATATCAAGCAGTCTTCCAAAGATGATCCACTGTTGATAGAGGAGGATGGAAACGTACCAGATATTGTGAAGGAATCGAAAAAAAGCGAAGCCGAGATGCTGGTGAAGTCGCTTCGGAAGGGGAAGGATATAGGAAGGAATGATGTTTTACGGCAAGAGATCATGCCCTTGCTACTGTGAGCTTTTTTCATTGTCTATTATCATGTCACTCTAATGGGTCCTTTCAAGTGGCGGGAATGCAGACTACGAAGTCCGGTTGTCAATTTTGAAACTTGCTGACTTGGTCTTCCGTGGCGGAGAGGAATCACCGCCCAAAGTGACTATCCACATCCCAAGGACACCGGTTGTGGAGGTGACTCCATCTGCTCAGAGTCCACTGTCTGGTTCAAAATCGGGGTTCAAGAGTAAGCGATTGAAGATTCCCTTGCCCATGAAGGCACCAGGAGCACCATCCCCTCTTGCTGCACCTTTCAGTAA
Organism: Gomphus bonarii; assembly: GCA_003316585.1. Taxonomy (NCBI): domain Eukaryota; kingdom Fungi; phylum Basidiomycota; class Agaricomycetes; order Gomphales; family Gomphaceae; genus Gomphus; species Gomphus bonarii. The sequence goes on from QFEC01008118.1 coordinate 15,241, forward strand.
AATCAAGATACCTTCTGCCCCTGCTCAGCCTAATGCAGCTGCATCATCACCACCGCCTCCTCCTCCTATTTCGACTGTTGCGCCCCCTCCACGGCCGCCAAAGGAGACTGGGCCAAAGAAGGAGGTTTCTTTTGTGACTCCGAAGCAGAAACCGAAGCAGAAAACAGCTCCTCCCAAGAAGGTAAAACCGGTTCAGGCTCAGTCCAGTGGCATGTCCGCAAATGATTACCGAGCATCTCGAAGTGCTTTGAAGAAAATTCAAGCCAACAAGCACGCAAGGCTATTTGCCCAACCTGTGGATCCAGTACGAGACAATGCTCCCAAGTTTGTCCCTGCAATTATCCAATTTGTTGCAAGTCTGAACATTCATTTGTACAGTTATTTCGTAATCATCAAGCAGCCAATAGATCTAAGTTCGATACATGCCAAGCTGGAGAACGGTCTATATCCCGACCGGTTTGCCTTCGAGACTGATTTTCGTTTGATGATGAACAACGCGAAATCATACAATGTACCTGGCTCTTGGGCCTATAACGAAGCGGTAACTCTTGAAAGCTTCTTTGATAAGCGTAGGTACTGTCGTAGTTCTATGATAATTTCCTGATTATTCGTCGCTTTAGAATGGGAACGTATCAACAAAACGTTAGCTGCGGCAGACAAAGTTATCCCCGTCGCACATTCGCCTCCGCCATCTCAACCTCGTGGGGCACCGCAAGCTGTGGAAGAGGATATCGATGCAATGATATTGCAAGAAATTGCAGAAACCCCTCCACCGCCCCCACCAACTCGTCAGACAATTAAATTGAAGGTCAATGGTCACGCCAATGGCACGGGACGGCCAAAAACGCCTCAGCAGTCGAAGCTCCCAAAAATCTTGAAGCCAGCTGTAGATCCACTGCCGCCTCCATTAGATTCAGACGATGATGACGGGGCTAAAGACCTTCTGGAGGAAGTATTGGCAATAGAAGAGGAACAGAAGCAGGAAAAGAAAGTCAAAGGACCTCGTTTGGCTATTTCTCTTCCGAAAAAGGAAAGATCAACCGAGAATTCTCGTACACAAGAACCCTCCCCAGTTGCTGGTCATTCTCGTTCTGCACCGACTCCGTCCACGCCGAAGAGGAAATCGGCTAATGGACATGGTCCGCCATCATCGAAAGGCAAGGAGAAGGAGGTCTCCCGACCAACTTCAGCTCAAAGTAAACACCGACCTGGATCCTCCGTTGAGGGCACGCTCATCAACGAGAAGAAGTGCAAGGAGATATTAAAGAAACTCCTTGCGATGCCCCAGGCGCTCTTGTTTCGGCAACCTGTGGATGCCGACTTGTTAGGATGTCCAACGTTAGTGCGATGATCACGCAGACGATCCATGGCTGATTCAAAATGTTCACAGTTATTACGATGAAATCAAAGAGCCAATGGACCTCGGCACTATGAATCGTAAATTGGATAAGAGGCAATATTCGTCCATGGAACAGTTTGCACGAGACATGCTACTCGTGTTTGATAACTGTCGACAATTCAACCCGCCAGGGACAGAACCTATCCAATGCGCGGAAACGCTTGAGAAGGTCTTCCGCAAAGAATGGGGAAAGGCGATGGAGAAAAAAATAGATCCTAATGAAAAGCGATCGCTGCAGGCGATGCTCGTGAAACTCCGCGTCGATGATTGGTTTGTCACGCTTTCTTCTGGTTGTCATTGTTCATCCTGATACCCCCTTCTGCAGTTCACTCTTTTTCCGTGAAGCTGTGGACCCAATCAAGCTCCAGATACCACAGTACTTCAATGTGATTCCACGGAAGGATGCGCGGGACCTAAAGCTGATTAAGGACAAGTTGGACACTGATAAGTACGATAGTGTCGAATCTCTTGATGCGGACGTGGACTTGATGGTGCGAAATGCTGTGACATTTAACGGAGCAGAGTCCTTCGTCGGCGTTGCGGCTGTCACGCTACAGACCAAGTTTCGAGAAATGCTTGGCAACGTCAAGTCCCAGCTCCGGAAACGCAAGGAAAGGGACGGAGACACATCCGTTAGTAGCAGTGGCCCGGCAAAAAAGGCGAGGATCAGTTGATTATACGGTTTCTTTAGATAGATTTCTCTCTTGTGGCGTTTTCTTGCAGTGCTTGGATGGTTCAATTTGTAGTATTATCCCATTATTCTGAGACTGTACTTTTACAATGAAAGACTCGATAATTGGCCCACACATAATTGAAAATCTATTGGGTGGCCCTTTTGCGAGCATAAACTGAGTGATATCTCAGAAGCAATGGTTCCCTTAATTCTTCTAGCTCACGTTGAGCATTCGCCTCTATAAGATCAAGTACCTCGGGATGCATACCATTGCCTAAAAGCAAAGGCCGTCCACTTGGGAGTACCCTCTAAAAACAAACAGATGACTTTGTATACAAGAATGCAAGGGACTGCTACATACGATGAAATCGGCACGCATCATCTCCGCGACTTCACGTGAATAAGGGCCAATGTCACCCCATGCTTCATTGTGCCCTATGGGGCACCAATACTCTTGATGTACGATCTCCTCCGCAAATGAATGATGTTCCCGGATCCACATGTGGAAATAAGGTGCAGCATCAATGTGAGCACCCTGCCGTCGCACCGCATTTACCAAAGCAAAATACCAACGGGAGAGGTACGAAGCGTCATCTATTGGCAAGGACTGCGACCAGGGTGCCGCTAGAGATTTGTCAAGATTGTATAAACTACAATCAACATCGCGAACAGCAATGAGACCTCTAGGACGGAGACAACGCGTCATGTGATCTATTAGGACAGAATAATCCGTGATCTATAGGGGGCAAACGTGAGAAGGAACGTGACAGGCTTGACCAAGGTATAACGTACACCTGTCGAGATGAAGGACGCGTTGACAACGTCGAAGGAGTCATAGAAATGTTCGAGTCCTAAATTAACATCATCTACCTCAAATCGGCAATTTGGAAGTATGCCCCTGCGAAGATTCCTTGTATTATGCGTAGAAAAAGCTTCGAGAAGGACGTACGTGTGGATTGGCGTAAGGTCAACACCGGTTGCTGAGCATTCTGGGAACTCACGGGCGACGTTTTTGATCCTGTGAAAGAGACTCAGAGGTTAACGCACGCAGAAGAATATATGATCGAACCAAGCCCCGGTGCCACATCCTATATCAAGTACACACTTTGTGATGCCTGGCTCGGGAGCCAAAACCTCTGGAAGGGGAGGTACCCATGGACCCATCATAAGGCTAAACGTATGATGTTGTGTTTCTACGACCCAGTGAGTATATGTGGAGGGAAAGTAGCAGCATATACACACCTAAACGAGCAATCTCCTCCTCGTCGGCAGGCAGCCGGTATACTTCAGAATGGTTATTTATGTCTCTGGGTGCGTTGTACGGTATCAAAAAAGCTGCCAAAAAAATTTAAATAATACAAACCTTCCATACTCTCTACGGAAACTCTGCTCTCTGAGAGAGTTTGTAAGGGAGTAAACCGAGGGTGCGGGACTAAGCATATCCAATGAATCAAAGCTCTCGTGCCCATCAGATAAGTGAATGCTCTCGAGCTCATCCAAATCGTGCGAAGTAGCAGAACTGCAAACGATGGGGCTAAAAGGTGGAAACGAACAGCTGGAATCTTCAGAGTCATCGAAGATGGATGAGTCACTGTAGTTGGCGTCGGTGTTTTGAAAAGAAGGCATTGAAGAAAAGAGTATAGACACACGTAAATCTAAAAACACCTCCGGCGCTGAGGCAGCTTAGCCGATTATGCCTAGGAGTTGACTATATTTACGGGACCAAGGTAGGTACGCGGTGGCGGTCATCGCATATAGTCACAACATTGTAGAGTGACGCGTGACGCGTGACGCCGGAACCGGCCTTATATCCGACGTCATCCGACGCGTCTCAAAGAATGGCTCAATCTTGGTCTCCGGCGTCCTGGACAGCGAAGGATATAGCTCAGGTTCTTTGCTCCCAGCATATCTGTAACCTTTTCATACCAATCGCCGCTACAGGATGTCAAGTATCCAGACCAAGCTCACCTTCGGAAGTTCGTACTCGATGTTGTTTCTAGCTGAGTTATTAACTCTCTTGGCAGGGTGCTTTCAAAGCTCGAAAAATTACCCCCTCTAGTAACTCCATCAGAGGTGTGTGAGGATCTGTACGGAATAATATCTCAAATGACGCAGCATGGCCTCCTCAGATCGAACGGCTGCGACATCAGCTTTCCCTTGTGCAAGATAACAAAGCGTTCATACTCCATGCTGGAGACTGTGCCGAAAGCTTTGACGCATGCACCCAGGTGAATATTTTCTTCCTTGTTGACTGTAATTGTCTTCATCTGATCGTGTAGGAAAACATTACGGCCAAGATCGGTCTCATTTTGTCATTTTCCCTTATATTAATTTGGGGTGCACGACTCCCTGTCGTCCGAATTGGAAGAATTGCAGGTCAGTACGCGAAACCCAGGAGTAGTGGCTACGAAAAGATCGGCGATCGGCAGGTTCTCAGTTTCCGGTATTTTGACTTGTCTTAGTCGGAATGACCTACTCACTAGTTCTGCAGTGGTGATAATGTTAATGGGTATGTAATTGATAGGTCAATTAGCATCTATCTTCATTTTAATGCCGTATTGATATAGTCTGGACCCCTCTGATCGCACTCCAGACCCCGAACGTTTGTTGAGGTAGGAAAACTATTTTCTGTTGTTTGTTAACTATAAATCGGTTGGATTAGCGCATACTTTTATTCGACTACTACACTCAATCACATCCGTGCGCTCCTGACGTCTGGCTTTGCTTCACTCCACTTTCACCATCCTCGGGATTGGTCATTATCCCACGTACGCTCACCTACCTTGCGGTACGTTCTGCCAGGCTCGGTGTCTAAATATCGTATAAATTATATCCAGATCCCAATACGAGCGTATCTCTTCTTCCCTTTCTGACGCTTTAGATTTCACCTCTACCGTGGGAGCGGGCGATGGCCAGCCTTATGAATCTGGCGGTGGCCGAGGCGTCCTAGGAGAAGTCGACTTTTATACAAGGTAACAGTCGGCCAGTAGCCATTTCTGACCAATATTTACCATTTCTAGCCATGAAGGCTTGATGTTACCGTATGAGCAGGCCTTAACTCGATTTCTCCCCATCCCGCATTTATTGCGGTCTACCACCCCGGAGATTGCAACTCCTAAGGCATTTTATAATACCTCCGCCCATTTCCTTTGGATAGGGGATCGCACAAGGCAACTCACTGGGGCACACGTAGAGTATTTCCGCGGTGTTCGTAATCCCATTGGGATCAAAGTGGGACCTACTATGCAGAGTTCCGAGCTAGTGGAACTCTTGGATAGTGAGTGTTGTATCTACAAGCTTGGATGTCACTGACTACGCGAAAGTTGTTAATCCTGACAAAGAAAAGGGTCGTGTAACATTGATCACTCGTTACGGTGCTGCCAAGGTTTGCGTCAGTTGCATGTCTGCTATCGTGACTTATGTCTTGCTTAGATTGATATGTATCTTTCGCCTCATATTATCGCTGTCCAAAATTCAGGACATCCAGTTGCCTGGATCTGTGATCCTATGCACGGAAAGTATGATATTTCTCATATTTATTCAACTAATGAACATGTGACCGAACCTTCCCTTCCCAGTACACAGACATCTACTTCTGGACTTAAAACTCGCCAGTTCTCGGACATAATCTCGGAATTAACATCTTGTCTTCACATACACGCAACGACTAACTCTGTATTGAGTGGTGTGAGCCTTGAGTTCACAGGTGAACTCAATGAAGAGGGCTTTAGCGTCACGGAATGCCTCGGTGGCAGTATGGAACTGAGCGAAGAAGAGCTTGGTCTAAGATACCAGGTTTGTTTTTCCCCAGTGCTCGCCCTTCCGCTAATCGTTTTCGCAGACCTTCTGTGACCCCCGATTGAATTTTGAGCAAAGCTTAGGTACGATCAGACTTGATGTAGCATTAGCTAGTCAGAATGAGTACTTAAACTTCATTATTTTCAGATCTGGCATTCCTAGTTTCAAATCATTTGAAAGAAATTCGGCAAGGAAGTACCAGCGCCAGACATAGAGATATCCTGTTATCAGAATTGGGAGGACGAAACTCCAATTAAAACTGAACATAATCTGCTTCTCTATCTCTGTATTGTTACAATGGAGAAAATGCATTCAAGAGAGGTCAAACCCTGCCCCTGAATTTATAGCTTGTAGTAACTTTACACGCATCACTTTTTCACTCCGATAACGAGGGAGCTATTTGGTATATGTCAGTTGTGTCAACAATTATGAAATTAAAGCCAACCTTTAGCAGATTCACACAAGTGCTGGAAGTGGGCAACCGTTGTTCATCACTACTAGAATCGCGAATAGAAAACTTCGGATTCAACTCCTTGAACCCCAATAGAGGCGGACGCCCACAACTCGTCACAAATCTCAATAACCCGCGACGCTGCTCGTGATCAAAAGAATTTACCACCTGTCAATAGTAATAAGCGAGGAAATGTCGAATGAAGACAGGGGAAGACGTGCCTTCCAGAATATCCGAATCGTATCTTCGTTTTCATCGTAGAGACCGCCATAGTTGCAATTTTGCTGCAAGTCGTCGAGATCTATGGGAGCGTTGACCCCACCAACTAGAATTTGGACCTCCTGCTGGTTGAACATCCTGGACATGATGTGATTAGTAAAGTTTCCTTCCCGGTAAACACAGACGCACCGCAGCCACTTTGGATCGATGATGTCTGAAAGACCTTCAAAGACTGTTCACGGATATCAGGCATAATGCACAGAGATGGAAAATGGAAACTGATCACTGACAAGCCTCGCTTTGTGACTTAATCTGCCGACTAAGACGGTAATGTGAAACGAGGTAAATGTACTGCAGCCTATTTTCTTTTGTAACGGATATCTGATCGCCATTTGGGACAAGATTTACCACCCGAGATACGCCGAGGTCTGAGTCAAACATTAGCACCGAAGCGAAACCGTGTAAAATTCAGCCTCACCATCCTCAGAAATGGTGAAATTTAAAGACAGATCTTCAAAGTTTTTGTCGTAATGCTTAAGGAAGATAAGTCCGTTATATAATTCGGGGTCGAGTGACGCGAGGTCGTCTAGATATGATTGCTTTCCTAGCCACTTGGTGAGGAAAAATGGCGCAAAAGCAACATCCACCAGGATTCCTTCATATAAGGCCTTCCCTAAGATACGTCCTATGAATCTGTACCAATTTAACTGATGGGCTGTGAAATTCTAATGGTGAAGACACTACACTCCACCAAACAAAGCAAAAACCCACGTTCAGTCGCGTATAAATGAGGGTTGGGATATAGTTCCTGTTGTTGCGTAGCTAGCCATAGCCCTCGATTTGTGTCGAAAGCCTCTTTGGAAAGTCTGAGCGCACATTAAGTAGTACATTATATCATGAGAACATTGTTGCCTCACGATGTCAAAAACTCTTTAAATACTCCACCGCCGTCGATTCCAGCCCTTGAAAGTAGTAAGAGGTTACGGATAATTCAGTATAAACGCCAAGTTGACTGACTCTTCTTGACCAAACTGATCTATAAAGTGAATTTCCACTGGTCCCTTGAGCTCCGCTCCCAAACCAGATAATTGGTCGTATCCATCCTGGGCAATGTTTTCTCGACGGACAGTAACTTTCTTGCGACGAGGACGGTTGAACGGTTGAAACGTGAATCTTAGACCCAATGGAATCAGTCTGAATAGTTGATATGAAAACCAGCTTCAATGATTAAACATATCAACCTACCCTTCCGAGTGTGACTGGTTGAAGGTGCGGTTATAGTCGTTGCCAATGAAATGTCGGAATATTTCGACTCGCACTGCTAACATGTCAGAGGGCTTCAATAGTTACAGCGGATAAAAGACCTTCAAAAGGAATCGCAAATGGTATGTTATTAAGGATACCAAGGCGAGGAGAAATATGGGCAAGTTGTCGCGGAGAAAGTCCATTCCGGCGATGGCGAGGTAACAAATCGATTTGCGCCGAGTCGGTGCTTGACAATGCTTGTTCTTCTAGTCTGCATCAAGATTATTAGACAAAATGGACACTATACATACACTGCATCTTACACAGCAGCTTCCACAAAGGAATGGAGATCCAACTGTGATGTGATAAGCCAATGATCTGCAGGTGTAAATTTTCTCCGCGAGCTTAAAAATAATTAATGTTTTGGAAAAACAAATGATTGATGAATAATTCGTACTCTCTCGCATGAATTCCTTTCAAACAGCTAGAAACAAGCTCTCTCACTTTTTCCCATGTCATTTTGACCCCTTTTGGCCCGGTTTCCTTGACCTTGGCTTGGTCCTCGAACCAATATAAAGGAAAAGCGATGTGAAGAAGCTGCCGCGAAAAAGTGACCAAATCGTCGATGGTCAATGGATTGCGCGGAGAACTGGACGATGAGGACGATGAGGAGAAAAACTCGTCATCACCAACGGTGAGCAGGGAATGAGTGTATAAAGAAACCAGAAAAAGTAACGGAGGCCATGATGGCGCAAAGGCAGGATCTGTATTAGTTTGTGTAAATAAACGCTAGTGGATAATAAAGGAGCCTGTTACCCATGAGAAGTTTGGCAGCGCCTTCGTCTTCAACTTTTCCCAGTGGAGAACCTCGAACATAGCTTCGCCAGCATTCTCGAATGAGACCTGATCCCCCTACCGCATAGAAGAAGGTAAGATTCATGATTGAACCTGCTACCGGTGTTCGAGCATCTGATATCACAAAATGCTTACCGCTCGGGCTAACACTGACAGACGTCCAGATATGGTCTCTTTTATGTGGAAGCGTAATTGTCAGACTGAGAATATATCTTTTCCGAAAGAACAGAGTAAAGGTGGAGTTCCTTTGTCAGTATGATTCATTCACATGGCATGAACATATCGAAACACATGCCTGAAAAGTTGTTGTCTGGATCTAGGACTGCGTGACGTGGCAGAAAGAAGGGAGGAGAGATGCGCTGGAGTGGACAAAGTTTCCAGCCGCGAGAGTGTTCGATTATCTAACGGAGTTCTCGTCCGCACGTCCTTTGATGCAGAGTCAATATGTTGGGAGTGTCGAGAGAGATCCACATCCATGGCATTGTCATTGCCATCATCATAATCAGAATCATCAGCATCAATAGCAGCTTGTTTGACCATAGACGGGCCTGCGCTCGTGGTTGTACTGACTTGTGGTTCCTCTAACTGCCCATTGTCGAGACCTTCCAGTAGCAGAGTGTATATTTCTAGGTATGATTCCAGTGCTGGTCCTGAGAGTTTGCCGTACCGTGGGGGGAGAAACGCTAGCAAATTTGCCAGAATGTGAGGGAATGAGGACTTGTCGATCGATGACATGATGTCATTTAGGGTTGTTGGAGTAGCCCCACGTTCAGGAGTTAGTGACGAGACAACCAAAGGTAGATCGTCCCAAGGAATGCGGGAGACGAGCTTAGGAAGCTCAATCAGTGGAATCCTGTTGGGCAAGATGGGCACACTGAGAATGAATTTATAAAATTGTAGAAGGGTAAGGGTGTAGATTGTATAGTCTAGGGAACCATCGAGAGGACAAAAATTTGCAAAAATTGAGGATATGATTCGGGAGAGGTACAATGTGGATTGGTTTACAACTTTTAACGATGGAGGCTAATGTGCTTCAGTTGAAAGAAAAATCTAAGAAATGAATCGACACACCACTTGTTCCAAAGCCCGCGCAAGATACATCATCATGTCTCTCTGAAGGAGGTATGACATTATCACTTTTGTTCCACTCGAGGGAATTCCTTCCCACGAAGACGGGGATAGAAGCGATGCAATAATCCGAAGATGCATTGTTGCAGGTTCGGAGCTGAGATTAATGTGAATCAACCAAAGTTGAATATTATCAGGATGTAGCATGTAAAACGCGAGCACATACCACGGATCACGAGAAGCGCTTTGAAGCAGCAGGAAGGCAATTTGCCGTATTAACACAAGCCAGCTCTCCCTATACTCCCCTCTGAATGGGATCATAAGGTGCTTGTATTCGTTATCCGACATTTCGCGAGACCAACGAATCAAACGACCATTTTCAGCACCACTCAACAGAAGCAATCGCGTCCAAGTCACATATTTCTTATCCTGATAGCGAAAATATGAGGGTTCCATCTAGTTTTATTGTCTGGAAAGATACCTAACCATTTCTTCAGCTTTGAACGAGGATAGCCCCTGTAGTCCATCATCAAACTGAGCTCTCAGGTCTGCCCTTAGGGCTTGGCTCTCCCGCTGAGATATAAGCCACTTTTTTATCTTCAAAGCGGCCTCCTCTTTATTTCGTTCATTTCGTCTTGCGTTCCGAAGGATACGGGCCCGATCTAGGAGAGCAGTATGTGAGGACTGCGATGTTGCACCGCCCAGGTTGATGTTTCGCTTCTCAATTGATTCCTGGGTCGTGAATGGCAGCATTGAAAAGATCAAGAACAGACTGAAAAGGAGTAATTTATATGAGGGGTAGAAGGGACGTTGAACGCGCAAGCTGTGGCGCACTACGAATCACGTGACTTCGCATGTGTAAGGCTCTATGATTGAATATATTATCTGTTGTCAGATTGTCTCGAATCATTAGGAAATTTATGGGCGTCAATGGTGGACAAAGCAAACAGTTGTAGCACATCCGGGCGTGACCTCCCTGAGCATCTATATTGACACGAATGCCCACACAGGATGACTTCTGCTTATAACCGAGTCTCCGGACTATGGTCTGAATACTTTGATATAGAATCAGGCGAAGCCGATGATGAAGACGACCAGCGAACAGAGCTGGACAAGACTATTGATAAAATAGGCATGGGTGAGCATGTCGCCTTATGTTATAATGTTTCGTTTCATAAGAGATTAGGTCCGTACCAGTGGACATTGTTGTCCTTGTGTGGATTTGGTGAGATACATATATTCTGGGTTTTCCCAGCGACTTTCGCATTCACTGTGACATATTAAACGCAGGATGGATGGCCGATAATGTGTGTACTCTTCTCCAGCCTAATTTTGGGCTTCATGACTCACATGATTGTACAGTGTTGGATACAAGCCACTGCCATAATCTTACCTCGCGTACAGCAACATTATGCTGTACCAGACAGCTCTATAGGTCGGTTCTGGCAGAACCGCAGTCGTTTCAGTAAAACAAACCGATTATCTTAGGAGCACTCTCCTTTTCCATTTTTTTTGGAATGATGCTTGGAGCCGTAGGCTGGGGAACCTGTAGCGACCTTATGGGACGGATTACCGCGTTTAATGCCACGCTGCTCCTCACAGCATTCTTTGGAGTCCTTGCGGGATTCGCCCCCAGCTTCTTTTGGCTCTGCGTAGCCCTGTTTTTTTTAGGGAGTGCAGTAGGAGTAAGTATTTGCGAACCATCTTCTCCTGAGTTTAACTGAATTCATCCAGGGATCTATGCCAACAGATGGAACACTACTTCTTGAACATATGCCAAATGGCAAACAATATCTTTTAACCGCGTTGTCTGCATTCTTCTCCTTAGGTGCTGTGTTGTCTGCACTGGTCGGGATAATAATCATTCCACGTTACTCTTGTCATACCATGACTGGCTCTGTGTCATGTCCACAAGAGTCTAACAAAGGATGGAAATACATGCTTATCATTCTTGGACTTATGGTGTGCATCTTTATTTACCAACTTTTAGCATTCTAAGCCATACCCCCTCCAGACACTGCTAATGTTTATTGCTCGAGTGGTATTTTTCCGTTTACACGAGTCTCCCAGGTATCTCGTTCACGCAGGAAGACCTTATGATGCAGTCCTGTCCTTGCGCAAGATTTCGGAGTTTAACGGCG
>QFEC01008126.1:0-21092 GCA_003316585.1 Gomphus bonarii
CCTTACTCTTCTTCGCCAACGCAGCCTCCTTCTCCGCATGCTTTTTTGCCATTACATCCTTCTCCACCGCCTTACTTCGCTCCCACCGACTCCGCGCGGCAGCCAGGTCCGCCTGCTCCTTCTCCCGCTTGCTCAGCGGCTCCTGCAGCGTCCGCATCTTCTGTTGATGCCGCTCCACAAGCTCCTCGAACGTCCGCGTGCGCGTAGGCGTCGCTTCATGCGCCGCCCCCGCTTTCGCAGAAGGGCGCGGCGGGAGAATGTTCATGGGCCCCCCGCTGTTGCTCCGTCGACGCTGGGATCTTGGTTGCCCAGCATCGAGGTGGTCCACCAGCGGGGTCTGCGACGAGCTCCCAGACACGCGTCCGTCCATGTTTGGTTCGTCCATTAACCTCGACGACCGTACCCCCCCACCCTCGAGAGCACTCTCCCGCGCACGGCGTCGCGCGAGCGCTTCCGTGACGGCATCGGGGACAGCAATGAACGTAGACGCAGGCCGCGCAACGGGCGTCATGAGCGTCGTCACGATCGGCGCACTAGGTCCCGACGGCGGCTGAAACAGCTTGCGCTCACGCACGTACGAATCCCAGTCGTCCTCCCGCAAAGGCGTGCTCGCGGGTCGGCTGATCATGTTCGCCTCCGCCATGCGGTTATCAAACGATGACAGGATATCCATCGAATGCACCCTGTCGCGCCCGTGGCGTGGGGGTCGAAGGTTCGACGACGACACTTGTACAGGTGCTAGTTGGCCCTCGGCGCTGAATGTACGTGAGCGCAACGACGTGGACGGACGCCTCGAATCCCCCGAGTTGGAATCACTCTCGCTCCTCAGCGCATCGATTGACTTGCGAATCGTCTGAATCTCAGCCAAGAGCTCTTCCTTTTTCATTAGATCAGGGTCCATATGGATGTGCTCCTCGTCGGTCAAGTTGCCTGCCAGCTCCGTGTCAAGTCCCAGTCCAAGGTTCATCGCAGGTAATAAACCAGGATTTTGGCTAAATCTCGAGAGCGGCCGAACGCGAGATCCCTGCGGGTCGTCGTACATCGCCAGCTCGGAGAGGACTGACCTAGTCCGTGGACGTGGTCCACCGAGCGTCGAGTCGCCGGTAGGTGTCGAGGGCTGCGCTTCGTCAATGTCTTTCATGAGTGGCAAGCCTGAAACTTGAGACCCGTGTTTTGCGTGAGAGAGTTTCCCATGCTCTTTTTCCCATTCCGTTAGATCACTTTCCACGTGGTCAAAGCGCATAACAGCCTTTTCCTCTGCTAAAGCTTCACGCTTCCGTTCTTCTTCATTAATTTCAGCGAGCTTGCGTTTGAGTACTTTGAGTACGCGTAGTTGAACCGCTGCGCCCATGAGTGAGACAGCTGCGATGAGCCCGATCTCCACGTCCATTGTCTGAGAGAGGGGGAAAGGTATCCCAGCAAATTTGGGAAACAACGTAGTAAAACCCAAATTGTACACATAGAACTAGAACACCATCGTCAATGATAGCCCAGCGATATTCAGCTAGACAATTCACCTCCTTCAGGCCCGCGGTAGTAAAGCAATCCACGCCCAAAATAAACGCTGAGGCACCGGTGATAGCCGTGCCAGTGATTAGAACATGGTAGTGCAATTTCGGAATTGTACAGAGCACGAAGCCGACAGCTCCGCACCCTAAGGTATGGAAGTTAGAATCACTACCAGAGATCAAAGCGACCACCCACCGATGAAAAGAATCCACCGAAAACCAATGGGTCGTATGAGCCCTCCATCCCTAAAGCATTGTACCCACAATCCGATCGAAAATCCTCCCCATGCGCCAATGAAATATTTCGCCTGCTGCCAGAAGAAAATGGTAACACCACCGCCCGCAATACCAGCAACGCCACACGCCAGCACAAACAACCCCCGAAGTGTCTGATTCGGGGGATGAATTGCGACCAGAACCCCAAATTTGAGGATAAGAGCCAGACAAACAAGCGCAAGCGTGTAAAAGCCGGTGAGAAAGAACGAAGACCTGGGGGGAGATATGAACTAGGGTTAAAAAAAAGGAAAGAAAAAAACACGCGAAGCAGCCGGCGAAACCGACGCACCATCTATTCTTGTGGCCCAGAAATGCACTTGGAAGCCCTGTGAGAACAAGTAAAGCGCCGAGCACCCCAAAAGCAGGGTCGAGACGGGTGTCAAGCATGGGCCCAGAGGATTGCGTGGGCGTAGACGTGGCAGTCGCATTGGTCGTCGGCGTTGCAGTGTTGTTAGGTTGCGCGATAGTTGACAGAACAGTGGTTGGGATGAAAGTAGTTATTTGGACTGTGCTGCCCGCTGTCACTGACGTGCGGGTGACTGGGATTGAAGTCAGGATCGAGGTCACATTTGGCGATGTCGCATTTGAGGCTCGAGTGCTAGTCGCGCTCGCTGTGGGAGATGCTGATGATTGCGGCGACTGTTGTGCACTAGCGGAAGGTGCGAGGAGTAGAAAAAGGAGGGGACCTAGGAGCACCATTCCTCTGAAGGGCGCAGGCCACCAAGAAAGGATGCAAAGGATGTGGGAGAGGAAAGGAGAATACAAACAATCTCACGAGTCCCACTAAGCGATATGAAGGCTGGGAGGGCTGGGAGGGCGGCCAGCCGACTGCTCGGATCCGGAATAGATGCAGCCTTTTCAGGGTTGATACACAATTAAAACACCGCTTAACAAGTCATGATTTTCAAACTTGTACATGTTCAAACTCTGCAAGACTAATATTCAATGCCTCATACAGGTCTGCAGCCTGTCGTTTCTCCTTTTCCTCCAGAAACATTATCACCTTGCCTTCCCGTCCAAATCTCCCAACCCGACCCGCCGCATGGTTGTAATCCACCTCGTTATCTGGCGCCTTGGCAATGAAAACGTGCGACAGCTCAGGTAAATCCAGCCCTCGGATCGAGGCGCCAGTAGTCACGAGAAGTCTTGGCTCGTCAGCCTCTACCTCATCCACCCTAACGCTCCTTGAGTTTGGTCGTGGGTTGAACTTTTTGAGCCTACTCCTTATCAGCTCGAGTTTACCGCGGCCATCATCTTGTAATTCGAGACTCTGCGCATTGATTCCTAGCTCATGCAATTCCTTCAAAACGGCGTTCACCGGCGCAGTTGCCGGTAATACCAGTAGCGCAATCTTGGGCACATCAAGTGCGAATGTAGTCACTATAGCCTCGAGCACTATAGGGTTAACAGACGGATTCACTGCAATTTCGGTTAGTCAAATTTGGCAATGATGCATTAACCCACCTATCGGAATTTTTTTCGGTTTGTGTTGCCTGTATTTCTGTCTCTCCCCCTCCTCTTTCCCTTCTGGCATGCTCATGTTGCGTACTGCTCCGTTTTTGTCAACAACTAACGCATAGTGTTTCACGGCATCCACACCGCTCTTCCCTTCTTTCTCGAAGTCAATTTTTACTACCTCGGAATATCGATCCATCCACAAAGTCTGATTGAAAAAAAATCGTCTCAAATAATGTCGTAGTGTTGCCGACGCGAACACGGCTTGTAATGGGAACCGCCATGGCATGGTGTTCTCCTTTCGCTTCATCTTTGACCTGTCTTCAAACAGCGCATTCAACAGCTTCAGAGTCGGTGGCGGATGTGCTTCCCACTTCCGTATTTCCTTCTTCGAAGCACCAAGCTTCGGAACAGGAAGTAAATAATCTACTTCGTCCACAACAACCGTGTCCAATGTCGGGATCTGTAGTACTGCCTTCTCGGCCTCTAAAATCTCGAGTAACGCCTGGGGTGTGCCGATGAGAATGTGGGGGGCTTGGGTGTGAAGCTTTTTGATTTGCACGTCAAGCGGAGACATACTATTTCCGCGCACGCAAACTTGGGCTATGGAGTCTAACGAAGCCTCGTGGTTGTGCGGACATAGCATGCGGACCCAATGCATGAGCTGGTACGCCAAGTCCCGGTGCGGAACTACAACAAGGCTCGTGATGGGACGTTTTGCAAGAGCTGTGCGTTCTTTGTAACTCATGTGTGGGCGTGTTGCACGCATTTTCGAGAGCAATGCCAAAATAAGTCCGAAAGATCTGTCCGAGCATAGACCATGAATATGCCTCGACTTTGAAACCGACGAATGAACGGACGTGCTCACTTGCCGGTTCCAGCCCAATCTTTGAGAATAACATCCTTCCTGCTCAATATGGCAGGTATGAACGCCGTCTGGCACGCCGTTGGAGTACGAATGTCGGGGAACGCCTCATGTATGGCAAGGCGGACAGATCGCCTTACACCCAGCATGGCAAAATCTGCCAATGGCTCTAGAGATTCCGTGTCTTGCTGTTCTGTGACCTCCTGTGCCTCATATCGTTGTAACGCACTGGAAGCCTGAGGTTCCTGGACTCTGAACGGCAGTGGCGACCCAATAGAACGAGAGTCAGGGTGAAACTCGGGCTCTTGGCTCAGACATCGAGCAGAGAGAATCTTCCGTTGTGTTTCGAACCTGTTCCGAGCGACGAGTACACATGGAAATTTGCGAAGCATGTGAGTTCATAGTAGGCGGCTGTGGGTGTCGCCTCTCTCGGCTTTCTCACATTTTTCTTCTATTCTTTTGATAGCGCTTAGATCAGGGCAATATTGTACTTTTGAGATTGGCAACGACCGGCTCACTACCGCTTCTATCATATGGAAAACACATCAATCATCACACCTGCATCGGATACAATTTATGTATAAAGAACGGCTGGATTTGACCAAGCTGAAAACAACGTCCAATGACGAACGTCCAAGTTCAAACTACAGACCTCCTAGGACTCAATGCTCTCCATACTCTTCCTACAGAAGGGTCCAAGCTCCGAAGAACATGCCAGCAAGAACAGTTATTAATGGTGCGAAAGTCCCGGTTGTGGAGCCCATATGTGAAGCCGCATTTGACCTGAGAGAAAATAAGTAAAGCAGGAACGAGGTGGGGAGGCAAGGAAACACCGACTGTGTGGCAGAGGCGGACGCAGCCGCAGCTTGGAAGAAACTGGTAGCATCCGCAGCTGCTGCGGTAGCATCGCTAGATGCCACTGTAACAGCCTTACCCCCTAACGAGGTAACAATGGTTACAGCAGATCCACCAACACCTGACATAGCGTCCATGAGCGACGGTATGCGATTGTGGTTACAAACAAACGTACTTGTAACTGTTTCAAAGATTTCTTTCACCTCGCTGGCGGCAGAGGGTGCCACACTCGCTAAACTTGAAAAGAGAGACGTTGCGGCAGTCTCTAAGCTAGCAGCGACAGATGTTGCGTCGCTTGCTAGACTTGCACCGACAGATGTTCCAGCGGTTGCTAGACTTGCCCCGAAGGAAGTCACATCCCCCACAACTGAGGCAGCTGGCGGTAAACATGTGAGCTCGCACACAATACAATACGTTGGAGTGTCACTATCACCTCCAGAGGTAACATCTCCCACAATGCTACCAACGTTGACTAGCATGATCATGTCAGTGTCAGAACGCAGACTTTGAATAAGACGATCGCATACCCTGTGGTGCCGCAGTGACCAACGGAGAGGAGAAAAGGGCACAGATCAGGAGAATAGAACGAAATTGCATGTTGATTAAAGGGAAATAAAATGCTAATCTTGGTGATGGGTAGCAATTCGTATGGAGGACAGGCCTGGATTTAAGCAAATGGTGTTAGGAAGCTGCGCTCGCGTACGAGCCCAGGCGCTCCACATTTTTGCACAGCATGAACGAGACATGACGAGCTATGGCACTCCACGCAGTGCATACGGCGCCGTTTCATGCTGTGGCACTCCACGCAAAAGCCTACGGTGCCGTTTCATGCAGCGGCACTCCACGCATAGTGCGGTGGTGCTGTGGACCTTCCAAAATGGAAAGGGTCTGCCGCGAGCGCTGAACAGCTGATCAGCAGGTTAATCTCTGCCATGTCTCAACTGCGCCTAGCGATTCTTGACGACTACCAGGGTGTCGCACTTGCGATGGCAGACTGGTCTTCGGTGCAAAGCAAGGTCCAAATTGATGTCTTCAGAGATACCATCCTGGATGAGGACCGACTGGCCCAGCGACTTCATCCGTATGCAATCGTGAGCTGAAAGCTTCTATATTTGCCTACATACTTGACTGCCTCAGATATGTACCATGCGCGAGCGGACAAAAGTGACAGCTTCGTTGCTGGAAAAGCTTCCCAACTTGAAGCTAATCACAACAAGTGTGCTGCTTTGTACCGACTACTTTCATATCTGAATCTCTCTTGTAGCTGGCAATCAGAATCGCTCTATCGACCTATCTGCGGCTTCGAAAAGGGGTATTCCAGTCACTGGCACTGGTTTGAGAGGATCCCACACCACCGTAGAACACATTTGGGCACTGATCCTTGCTACTACACGATACATCGTTATTGAAGATGCCAATATAAAGTCCGCCAAGCCCGAATGGCAGTCTGTTATCCCCACAGGTTTGGATGGTAAGACCTTGTGCCTCCTAGGACTCGGAAGGCTCGGAGCACAAATCGCACAAGTGCGTTCCAATTCACATGGTTGTTCCTTTGCGTCCTTTGCATAGCAAACTCATCCAAGAATGGCCCAGATCGCTAAGCTATTCAAGATGCGCGTCATTGCATGGTCTCCGCATCTTACAAAGGAGCGAGCAGACGCCATCGGTGTTGAGCTGGCTTCAAGCAAGGAAGAACTTTTCAAACAAGCTGACTTGCTTTCTGTTCATATCGTTTTGTCTCCATCAACACGCCATCTTATCACGGCCGCAGACTTTGCGCTTATGAAACCCACTGCATTCTTCTTCAATACTTCCCGTGGCCCTATTGTCGACGAGGCTGCTTTGATTCAAGTTTTATCCACTAATAAACTAGCAGGCGTCGGTTTGGATGTGTATGATATCGAGCCTCTCCCCTCAAACCATCCTTTGAGGGGATTCTCAAACGTGACTCTATCTCCTCATAATGCATACGTCAGCGAAGATGCATACAAGGTACTTGCTTGCCCCGTGTTCTAATATATATTGCTAATAAGTCTATCGAAGGTTTGGTGGGATGTCACTGTGCAAAATGTAACAAACTTTCTGGAAGGAGAAGAACCTCTTCCTGAATTCGTCATCAAGCCTTAAGTTCCGGGTATACATACGAATAACTTGGTTGGGAAGTACTACTGTACCTGATATTTGCTTTCGAATCGACTCCCGAGGCCCTCACCCTTTTAGTCAGAGACTTTGTACTGGGTACATGAATACTCACAGAATAGTTGTGGGAATACAACTTGCGTCGGTTTCGATGAAGGACCTAATGAGAGCTATTGGAGAAGGAGTTTGCATGAAAGAGTCAACGGATTGACCTGTTTGCACATGCCAAAGGTGCCAGGGGTCATAAGTACCGAGGCACGGTCAATGACAGAAGACAGTGGGAACATTGGTACAATATTCTAACCTGTATACACCTTTGCAATGTCTGCTGTACAATGAAATTCGTCTCGGACGATTGGGTCCGAGACGGAAAGAGTAAGGATCTGATGAGTGGGTAGAGAGTAACAGAAACTACGCAGCCATCCAGTACGACACGTCCATTATCCTCCTCATTTCCATGCGGTGCATGCTGTGACGAGGGCTGGGAGTGATCCGTTCTTGAACAAGGAAAAAAAAGAGCCGTCAATGAAAAGCAAAGTAATGAAGTAGAAGGGACGCATTTCCCAAGAATGGCCTGAGGATGGTTCAATCAGGACGGTAGCTGAAGAAGCGTGCATAAGCGACTAACTTGTATATCATGAGATGGGATCGTCTGGTGAGAAGACATGTTTGTTTCGACTTGCATAGTCTGTCATGCCTTTGCCACTTCCAGTAACGCCCACTAGAGCAGATGATCAATGACTGTAATACGGGAATACATACCTTCAGGAACGTTACGTACCTCTACCGTGTGGGTTGTCTGGCGTTTTGAATATACTTGTCCCCGAGACCCCAGCGATAACCACACCCTTCTTTTCTGCCTTCTTGGTAAACTTTTGCCATGTCGCCTGTTTGCTCAACTGTTCTTTAGCTTTCTGTGCTCTCATTTCCATCTTCTTCTCGTTCTTTTTCTTCTTCTTTTCTCGCTCCTCCTCCTCCTCCTTAGTCAGCTTTCGTTTCGAGGGTGCAATATTCCCATAGGTCGGGGGTGATCGTTTGATCGCTGTCGCATTGAGCAATTCGGTATTGTTGTATCCTTTAAAAACAACACTGTATACCCTGTTCTCTGAGGATCCTCCGACGGAAGTGACACGTGCGGGATACCAGCTGCCATCACCAGAATATTTGGCGAGGATTTCGTCTCCTGCAGCGTATTCAGGAGCAGCAGTCCCAGACGCAGCAGAGGGCTTGCGAGTCTCGGGTTTTGGGGCCTCGGATTGAGCGATGGCTGCCTTGGTGAGATCGATAAGCTCTTTGAGCTCAGAACGCAGCGAGGCAAGTTCAGTGTTTGACGGATCTGCTGCGAGGGCTACTTCAACTTGGGAGAGTTGAACTTGGTAAGTTTCTAGTTCCTTCTTATCCATCGACTGTTTTGTAGGGAGGGAGGAGAAGGTTGGAGAGATGAGGAAGTCACGTGTGACAATTCTCGCACTTGTTCCGTTTCGGACGGATTTTCTTTTCTGCATTCAAGTGACTGAAAATTATGAGGGAATTGAGGTTGCTGAATTGTATACCGGGAAATGTAAGCCATATTGCCCTATCAGTTACCCTGTAAACAATGCTTGACAGTAATATTCACAGGGTCACAGAACTCTTGAGAGGCTATAGATCCAATTGGCAAAGCTGACTCATAACTCCGGTCACTAAACTTCGGTGCAGGATATCCATAATCAAGATCAATAAGCGTAAGGCTACGGCGAATGCGCAGTATAAGTCACGGCTCCAGGCTGAGGACAACAAGACTTTATGAATAACACTTAGATGTTACATATATTCTAAAACAAACGCAAGACAAATGCCAGCTTCATGAAATAACTAGTAAAGCTTCCTTGTACCCACCGGCCATTCTGAGTTTAATTTGGATGAGACATTGGATTTCTACTAGGAATTTGCATCTTAACAAAGTCTTGGACGATGAACTCGTAGCAGAGTCCAGCCAGCCTATTTGAAACTTCCAAACTTAATAGGCATCCCACCGTATCTTCCAACGGCGCTTACAACCACACTGCACTGACAGGATAAACGATGAAGGACGCCCACACAGACGCAAGTGAGGGGTTTTTTTTGTTGCCTCCCGGGTGTCCAGGATACAGCCGTGTTTGGCAGATTTTCCAAGGACAGCCGAAGGGCGAGTGTACCACCTCGGTGTGAGGACGGGTGAGGTAGCTAACCGCATCGTGAGCCATCATCTAAGATTCAAGTGCATGGTTCTCACAATATACATTAAGATTACAGTAGGACCTCCCTCACGGGCGAGGAGCATCGCTGCTCTTTTGTCTCCCAACCCTCCACCGTTCATCCTAGACTCAGAAAGAGGCTTCCTTACTATCACTGGTGTATATGATGGAGTACCCATCAGCATAGTTGCTGTAGGAATGGGTGCTCCAAATGCAGACTTTTTTGTAAGAGAGGCAAGAGAGTGTATCACTGGAGACATGGTTATTGTACGGTGAGTACCCTGCAATCTTCGCACAAATTATAATATACATTCTTCTGGCAGTCTTGGCTCTTGTGGCGGGCTCCTCGAGACTCTTCCTGTCGGAACTATCGTAGTGCCTAGAGCAAGCGTCTCCGTGACCAGGAATTACGACTACGATTTTACTGATACACAGGCCTCTGATGAAGATGCATACCGCGTCAGCAAACCAGTAAGAGTGTTTTGTTGTCAGTAGCCGTTGTATAATATTTTAATCTTTTACACCACAAGGTACCCGCAGATACTCAACTACACAATGCTGTAAGATCCTAGGTTTATCAAGGTGTATTTATCTAACATTTCCCAGTTATTGACCACACTTGCAACATCCCAGCCAACCCGATTTAACACTCAGATTCGTGGAGATGTTATGAATGCCTCCACAGACAGGTATAAAAGATCACCAGAGGATACAGCTCAAGGCTTACAAGCTTATACGAACAAGTTTTTATAGCTCACAGGGTCGACAGACCTCTTTCCCAGATCATAATTCAACTCTTATAGACAGTCTTCTTAGACAAGTGAAAGGTTTAGCTTCTCTTGAGGTACGCCGATCTTTTGCTTCATCACTTGTCCACTACTCAATCAGGGGTAGATGGAAACATTCCACATCTTCCACCTTGCCGCATCCTGGTCCAGAAACTTTCCCTCGTTTCAAGAGCCACCCCCCATCGAACCTTCCGGTTCCCCATTACCTCCGATGCATCGCCTTCCCGTTATTCCAAGCATTATAGGAGCACCAAATGGCTCGGGCCACATCGAGCATAAACACGCAGCAAATTCCCAAATTCGCGCCGCCTCGGTACAAATGATTTTCGCGGCGCGTTTATCGCAAGACTTCATAAGTCCCGAGCATGTTCATGAGACTGAAATTTGGACAGGCAAAGCGGTGCTGGAAGCATTATCCAAGTTTGACATTGAAGCAGAGGTCAGAGTACATTGTTATGTCACATCTTGGAAGACTAATGCCTATAGTCACAGAAACTCCACCCAAAGGAGGGTAGCGTATGGGACTCAAGATAAAATAAAATTCCTTGTATAGTTCTTGATGCTACATCTTGGACTTCAGTTCCATGGCAACATACTCCTCGGCCAGGTGTTTTAGATCACCCCTTGTAAAACTTGGATTACGTCTGACAGTGAATACTACACTTGCAGTCAAGACAATAGAGATGCAATCAATTGAGTAGCATATGAATGCACATCATGGTTTCAGTGTGAAGAAACTAAGGAAGGTTCCCTGATCCAAATATAAAAACAAAGGATAAAAATCGAGACCTTCTGCGTCATGTATCTTGAATTGAAAAAATGTGTTTGTATACCTTTTTGTGCAGTAAGGTATACGTCATATATGAACATGTAAAGGCTACTCTCCCTAAAATTCAGGGATGCGAAAGAATCCAAAAAGAGATGCTCCCTGCAAGGCTCGAACTTGCGACCTTAGGATCTATCCGCTGATTCAACGGTCATACCGTAATATGAGACCTACGCACTACCAACTGTGCCAAGGAAGCTGTTGAAGTCAAAGCACACTCTAATCTATATCATGGTCTCCCGCATGTACGCATGTATTAGTTATCAATAATTATAAACAAACTGAATTACAATAATAAGGCACACAATTCAGTTTGGTAGTAATCATTGGGTAACTAATACTGTCTATAATTCTTGTACTAGGGGGTTGCTAACATTGTTTTACGAACCTCTCCAGAAAACTTACACCAAGGTCTAATTTCTCGTCAAGTGCGTGTCCGTTCATTGAACTTCTATGCAAGATATTCATACCAAGATCCTGTGGAGAATGTCTTTCAACGTTGCCTCCTGCTTTCTTATGTACATTACAATATAAAATTGGATTAATCGGCTTCGCAGTACCGACGATGTTAGGTTAAGTCCTCCGGATCATTACTTGGCCAACAGTATAACGGAGACATGGTTTTATTATATATGTGGGAAAGATGTCACCGTTTATTCTGGCTACGAATACAGATTACCCCGCATGCAGCACGATATCGACACACATCAATTCTTACACTCTTTCCTTTTCAAGAAAATCGTTCTGCGCGTATGAGGCGAGGATTGCAGAGCTCAGAAGCACAAGGCGAAGGTCTTTCTAGTCGAAATTCCTGAGAGGATTTCACATTTCAGCCAAATTACAGAGTCCCCATTTGAGGCTTGGATGGATATGTCTAGTTATAATTAGACAGCATGATGTCATGGATGTAATTTGGCAGGAAAGCAATAGCAAGCATGTTCTTCAAGTAATAGTCCACCGTGAGAGTTCAAAATTACATGCCCAAAAGTTGTTTGTAGATATACTCGACTAAATCCATCACAAAGTCCATTGGTCGCTAATTGTACGGTAGAGTGACATACCCTCCCCTCCCGCTCTAGTCTTTAAACTCAGATTATCATTGTGGTTCTTCGTATGGTGGTGGGACGGTACCATCATCAGGCCCGTTCTCCCCAACGTTGTCAAATCCAGGGCGACGAGAACTCGAACTCCGGGAAACTTCGGCATTGAGCAACCTACAATTATTATTATTTTAGTTTAAAGGCGTCATGGGATCTATTATCAGCTCACCTTTCGCGTTCTTCCCTTTCCAACCTCTTCTTCTCTTCCTCCGCAGATTCAAAGGGATCAGATGTCGACGCAACACTTGATGATGCTTGACCATCACCATGCTGGGTGCTTCCCCGGAGTAGTAACTCTCTATCCTCGCTTTGCAGCCTCTTTTTCTCTTCCTCTGCACTTTCGTGACGCGTAGCTCGACCACTATCACTTAACCCATATTTTGGAATCCCAGAGCTTCCATACGATGGAGCTGCTTCTCCATATCCGGGGCCAGGAGGAGTCGAAGTGCGACTCTGAGAACGTTTGTGTCCTCCAGCCAAACTGCCACTTGAGGGGCCGGGTCCCTCCTTGCCAGCGGCCAGAGGCACCCCAGTTTCTGCGACCGTGGGGGTGTTAGGCGGAATAGACCCTGTGGACACGGCACATTGAGGATCCGTTGCCGTCGAAGCTGGGCAAGAATCTTGAGAGCTCCCGGGGATGGAAGCTGGCGAGTTATTCAGCTTACTGGGGTCTACGGGAGATAAACCGGGAGAACCACTCGGCTGTGGATGAACCAGTAGGGTAGCAGTCGGCGGTGGGGAGTTGTGTGGACCATAAAGCGACAGCGGTGGGGAGGAAGTCCGGGTGGGTTCGCTGTGGCGATCTGCGACACTGCCAATCCTGCTAAGTTCGCTAGCGTGGGTTTCTCCGAAAGACCGTGCTTCCATATCGGTATTACACGGCGTAGGTAGGTTGATATCTCCTCGTTTGTAGTTGTCCAGTGCCTTCTGTAGAGAGGCTCGTGTGGCTGCGGTGGTTGCAGCTCCAACGTAAGGGTGCTGGGTTGTGGGTGGAACACTCGGCAGAGCTTCCACCAAGGGCTTGGATGCCTGAGAGAGCAGCACCAATTTCTCTCCGTACTACAAGAGACATGTAAGAAATCCTCTGGCACACATTTCACAGGCTGTAGAAACAGACGTACCTGACGAATAGCGTCCCACTTTTGAGTCTCGCTGTCAACAATGGCCTTTCGCTTCAGCAACTGAATTTCATTCTCGAGATCCTCGTCCTGGACCTCAGCATTCTTGAGTAAATGCTCAAGTTCTCTGATCTTGGCTTCTGTGTCTGGCTTTCCTTCATTCTTCAATTTCGAAATCTGCAGCTCGTAATTCATGCGAACGTTCCTTTTCGGTTGCATGTGAGCTTCAGCATCCCGGAGGGCCTTGAATGGAGTTCTCGAAGCATCCAGCGCAGACGCAAGCACCGCAGCAAGGGAACCTTGGACATACGTGAGATACGCAAGACGGTCGGTCACATCTTTGACGTCAGAGTCCTCAGTCTGTCCCCAGACGTAAAACTCCTTGGAAACCGCCTTGCAGTCCTGGCTCTGTTTCTCTAAATCGAGAACAACACCTTTTTGGCCTGTGATGATTAATTGCAGCTGGCGCAGATCCTTGCTAGCTGTGGAGCTGTGTGTTTGTGTTGAGTCGATAGACTGCTTGTAGTCTAGAAGTGAGTGCACTTACCCATATTGTACCTGCAGACTACGGAATTGGTGCTGCAAAGCATCCAAAGCATACGATCGTCCTCCAGACGAGGATGATGGGGAACTCTCCCGTCCCGGAACGTACGCCGCCAGAGGGGTAGAGTTGATAGCAGATTGCGCTTTGTCCTTTAGTTCATTTAAGAATTTGGGCATAGTTGACATAGAGGTTGTGGTATGTGAACAGGAAAGCAAAGACAGAGGCGATGGCGTCTGTGATATAGAAACTGCGCTCACTGCGTTACTTCCGTATCCGATGCTGTTCATATGACATCATAGTTTATGGGCAATGGAGACCGAGGTCCCAGGAAATGCCATAAATCAAGTCAATAGGTAGCGATTCACAGTAAG
The DNA here is from genome assembly GCA_003316585.1 of Gomphus bonarii. Taxonomy (NCBI): domain Eukaryota; kingdom Fungi; phylum Basidiomycota; class Agaricomycetes; order Gomphales; family Gomphaceae; genus Gomphus; species Gomphus bonarii. The sequence continues at coordinate 14,062 of QFEC01008126.1, forward strand.
TATAAGCAAAATAAGGGCGTGCGACACCTGGCGACATAGTATGGAGGGGGTGTACAATAGGAAGAAAGAACATGTTATACACCCTCAGACAACAATCTTCTTTCCTCTCCCCTTCTTCTCCGAGTCTTTATGACTCAAAAACTCCACCTCGGTCGCCAGCGGTCCCCCCAGCTTCTGCGTCTCTGCATACCCAAGTACTTGTGTCTTGAAGTGCCTGCCGATCGTCTCGATGCGCTTCCGTAATTCATCCTCTTCGCCAGGAGCATTTGTAGACGAAGGAGCCAGCCTTGTCCAGATAGAAATCCGGAAGAACTGGGGTCGTGCCGACAAAATAACACCGGTAATTAGACCCTGTGGTGAAGGCCCATTGGCAGGGTGGGGCATCGAGAGGATAGGATCAAACGTCTCGCCTATCGCTGCAAGCATCTGGCACGGTGAAGATGGCTTAGAAATATCATTATGATAAATATAGCCGACCTACCGTGTACAACCACATCCTGTCGACATTATTCCGGTTCTTTTCTTTGGGTAATTGAATACTCCATTTTCCACCGTTTTTGTTTGCATCGTCCTCCCATGCTGGGATAATATTGTCCTGAATATGATATCCATTGCGTGAAGCTTTGAGCCTAATTAATTTGACACCACATACCTTAAACAAATAATAATTGGCTTTTTGGGGTAATTGCGAAGGTGCAACGATATTGTTGTATAATCTAGATGGCAAAGATGAAGTCAAGAGTGGGAGAAACGGCAGTGACTTACCCCCAGAACTCTTCTACGCTATCAAAATTGATGACTTTTTTAATATCTTCCATCCAACCTTGTGCCGCAGCATTTGAGAATGATGGCGTTTGAGGCAAAGGAGTAGCGGGTGTCGATATAGATGGTGTCTGTGGAAGGTTACGACCCTTGGTGGCAGGTGAGTCGAACCACAGAGTCCACGAGGAATAGAGAGGATGCTAGATTTGTAACTGGTGAGGAAATCCCCTAGGGCAATTTTAAACAGAGAACGAACCTTGACATTGAAATTCATAGGGTCGCTGAATACAGTTCGAATATCTTCCGCATGCGCGGCCAGATCTAACTCCTGGATTTCGCCCTCCTCTGGCTCCTCATCGTGTGAAACCACGCCGTTAGCACCATTAGAATCCGCTGGTGGCTGAGAATTTTGCTGTGATTGTGCAGACGACCATCCCTTGAAATCTGAATCGTTTAAAGCGGAATTGAGTGCAGCTCGAGAGGCATTCAGGGCGGGGCCAGGCAGGGACGATCCAGACGCCATAGTACAATGTGGGAAGAAACGGAGAAAATGTGAACAAAGAAAGAAAATAGGACACTATGACCAATGCCGAGATTGATATATCTGAGTAATCTAATGCACAGAGCTAATAGGCAGTTATGGCAGAGGCTGGGAATTTGCGACAAGTATCACGACAGTGAGAGTGGAAGGTATGTTTACGGTAAACGCCGGGAATCTTGTTCGGACATTTATGTGATAATTAATTCTATAACGTGGTACTTACTGAATAACACTGCACTATGAAGCTGTATCCTGAGGGAAAGCAAGCCTGGACTCATCTGTAGACACATAATTTGGTTCCGTGGGCAGAAGGCTTATCCTAATCTCTACTTGAGCAGTCGACCTCGAGTTCGCTTTTGCGTTTCAGGATGGTTGCAGTATGCACAATACAGCTGCCCAACCTGCCTCCTCCCGTACATATAATATGCTCCGTATCCTGTGTGCTGAGTGGCAGGCTCTGGAATGCCACGCTCCAAGAGTAACAGGGTTTTAATCTGCAGTTGCCGATCTCTATCGTGCCGATCATATTATCTACCACCAAGTGTTAGCGTTTGGACATGTCGCAGATTGTGAGTGTTCAAGGCAGAGGTGGTGTTTAAGGATCACTCATCGTATGCACCCCTAGGGTGCGAGCAAGTCACGAGTGGGAGGTCGAGTCAAAGGATCTGGATAAACGAAGCTGGTTGGACACTGGTGGTGATGACGAGGATGTCTTGGATATACAATTTTGCTTTGAAATCATGCTCGTGTAGCTATAGGAGGGTCGGAGACAGAGTGAGACAGACAACACGGTCTCGAGTAGCTGTTTAGCGCTGGCGGTTATTTACCCCTACCTCACACTCTCTCAATCTTTCTTCCCCCCCTTCAACGGCCAGCTTTGCAGGCTTTGATACCCCCCTTGAAGATCCTCCCATACCCCTCATCTCAAAACACTCTATCCTCCTCAAAACTCATTGTCCTTACCTTTTCTGCCACGCTTTGAACTTGAATCTATCAAATCGCGTAGCCTTCCCCCTTCTTGTTTCCTCATGGACATCTATTCGACCTCTTTCACCTACCCACATTCACACCATATTTCTTATTCGCCGACCTCCTCTTTCGACTTGACACCCGACCTCAGGACTCCCCGAGATCCATACTCCCCGGTCCCTCCCGCTCCGCATGCGGGTGCAAGCCTTGCCCCGCCGCCACAGGACTTTCAGGGCAATGGGGATATCAGCATGGAGACCGTCCAGAAGGTGGCTGTTGCCGCTATGCAGGCCCATGGCTGTCTGGTATCGTTCACGAGAGCTGAGCGCGGTCGTGGCTGGAATTTTCATTTAAGTGGCGGTTACCAACAGGTGATGGCCGCTCGTGGCATGATTTTGAGGGAATGTCCTGTCGCGGTCAGTCCTTCTCGACTTACGTGCATCTCTCTCTTGACGTAACGCTTCCAGACCCGTGTCGCCATCAAAGCGACCCGATCTGACATTCTCAATTCCCCTGCCACTGCCCCCACTCTCAAGTCAGATGTACGTCTACGGCTTGACGAGATTGCTTCGCAGACCATGGCACACATTGCTGTCGTCAACCCTACTTCTACAGTTTCCTTGCCGCCGCCTGATGGCATGAACAGTGGCGGTGGGTATGTTGGCTTGGAGACGGAGCGGATCTGTGAACTTGTCATTAGCGGCGCTGCTGATTGCGTCGATGTGGCCCGCGTTCACCTCTTGGTCATGCTTGATGAGCTGGTGCTTTCTTCTAATATGTTTGCGTTGTTGCAGAACTAATACAGAGGACAGAGTGGACTTCACGCTGAAGCATGCGAGATTGATCATAAGCTCCATCCCATCATTGCATCCCGTAAACGCAGCGTCATTCAGTCTATTCAAGAGGAGACTGCGACCAATATTTATTTCCCGGCTGTTCTCCAGGGTCATATTGGTCAGGCCTGTCCTCCACTGGACCCGGCGCCTTCTCCCCCAGGTCCAGGCTCTCCAAGGCAGAACTGCAACGTGATCTGGGTCACTGGCGAGTTCTTTGGAGTTCAGCGGGCACGGGACATGCTCGTTCAGGTTTCCCTTTTGAAGGCTAGCTTATACCCCGTTTGGATTGTGTTTAGTACTGAGAGATTGCGCCCATGCAGTCGAAGGCGGTCATCTCCCGTGACACAGCGCTGGTACCGCGCAAGCTTGACTGGATGCTGACCGACAGGATGGATGACCTGAAGACATTCATGAGAGATAATGGGACCTACATCAATTTTCCTTCCGTCGGAAGCCAGACGAGTTTGATCAGCGTTTTTGGTGACAATCGTGTCCACATTCAGAGAACTATACGTTCTGTTATGCAACTGGTAGGTATCGTGACGTTTGTGATATAGATTGATTATTGAGACGAGAAATTATAGGCGTGCCAGTTTTACGTTGCTTCCTTTTGGCTACTTCCAATTCATTTCAATGTTCTCATGCCAGCGTCCACGATTAATGCAACGCAGATGCCAGCGGTGCTCAAAAGGATTGCTAACACTTCCGGTGCAGAAGTTGTCTTCAAGGGCAACTGCTTCGAAATGCACGGCCTGGAGCATGAAGTGCGTACCGCCGTATCCATGGTCCTAGAACTGGATGTTGTCAAAGTGGGTGGATTATACTCAATCCGTTGTTTGACTTATTTAACGGTACCTCCACAGGCTTTCCATCACGAAATTCGATTCCAGATTGAGTTGGCCAATGAGCACCGAGACTTTATCAGCGGAAAAAAGAATGGCAAACTCAACAAAATCATGCAGATGACCAATGCCAAGATCAAGTTTGAGACTTTCAATGAACACAATTTCCTAATTGACCTTTCAGGGAACGACGGAGGTGCTCTCCATGGTTTGTCTATGCTCCAAGAAGAGCTCCCGGCCGAGATATCATTTCACGTGCCTGAAGCGTACCACAAGCGCATCATCGGCGTTGGTGGGCGAAGTATACAACGTATCATGAAGAAATATGGTGTTTATGTTAAATTCAGCAATGCCGAGGAGTTTGCTGCGTTGGGTGGTTATGCGGATAATGAGGACAACGTCGTCGCTCGCACTCCCGCAAAAAATGCTATGAACCTGGAAAACCTCAAGCAATCGGTCATGGAGCTTGTAAACCCAAAGGTAAGTTCGGATCATCGTTGCATGATCGCATCTGATCGTTCGCCAAAGGATAAGGATTATATTCACGAAACTGTATCTATCCCGCGCAAGTACCACAGGACGCTCTTGGGCGAAAAGAGCATCTTCATTCACGACATAGAGGCTAAAACGAATTCGAAAATATACTTCCCGGACAAAGAAACGGCTTCCGATATTGTGGATATCTTTGGACCCGAAAGTCAAGTTCATATTTCTTCTGCTATGCTGTTGGTGAGTGGATTAGCGCCGTCTGTATCCGGTAAATTAAATCGGCCTCCACTGGTACAGGATCACGTTCCTTTCGAAGCGGATTTAGCCGTTCCTCCTAGCGCTGATTTAGCACGAGTCGTCGCTTCGTCGGAATTTTCGACATTTGTAGAGCGCGTCAAGAGCGAGTTGGAGGTTGACATTTCAGCAGTGACTCACTCGACAGCGACGCCAAGTACAAGCGTGTCTTCGGGTACACCTCCCGATGTGTCCATTACATCAGGTGAACCGTTCTTCCGAATTCGCTGCCAGCGGAGCAACAGCGACTCTGTCGCCACTGCGCGCGAGATGCTCGAGTCTTTCCTTATACAAAACAATATACAAATCTACCAGTCAACAGGTGGCCACAAGCGTAGTGATTCATTCGCAGATGCGTTCCCGCACTTTAACAGCAAGCTCCTTTCGACCTCCACAGCAGCTCATGCACCCGGTTCGTTGGCTTGGTTTCAATTAGAAGGGGATGACTGAACGTACTTACCAGAATCGCCTGATTTTATCCGCAACGCAGATCTTGTTGCGTCCCCAGACAGAAGGATCAGGCTCGCTAGCTCAACGCCAGACGTTAAGGCATTGTTCAATAACTCGCCTTCCTATGTGTATAAGCTGCCAGAGCACGAAGAGCAAGATGAAGCACGTTCTCCCTTCGGGGGAGAGTACTGGCCTTCGTTGGGACCTCCACCTATGGTATGTATTCCTCGTTCTTGAATATCTGGGTACTTAGGCCGTTCCCGGATAGCGCACCGGTGGCGTTCCTGTTCATCGATCTCGCCATAAAGAAGATCCTGCTAAACGAGGGTCGGATTCGCTTCTGGAAGCCAAGATCAAAGAACAAATCTCTAAGCCACGGTCCCTTACCAACCGCGCTCAGTCACTTGATCTGACTTTCTCGCTGTCGCGAATTTCTGAACAATCTTCGCGTCTTCCACCACCCTCGCCTACAGCTTCTACTACCGACACAGGTGCAACGTCCAGTCCTACCTCAGGTAGCGCGCCATCGTTTCCAAGTGTGTATGGCCCTCCCAGCTCCCTGAACCCAGTGATAGGCTCTCAGAGGCAACCTCAGCAAACAGATGCTTCAGTCGAAGACGAGGTCGCACGTGTTATTTCTAACCTGAGGTTGTAAAGTTTCCATTTCGCACGCTGGTGTGTCGCACCCTATCAGTTACCGTGCTCAGTGCAGTGCCGATGAAATTCTGACTTTCGACGGACATTTTTAACTTAAAACACATTAACTCTTCTATGCTTTCATAGCGCCTTGCTCTTCAGCATGCCCTTATATGCGCCGAAAACCCCCATGCCACTACATATTCCTCGCATACCGAGACGCCTTCGAGCGTCTTATATGCCCTCTACCCACATGCTCGATTATTCCTCTAAGCGCACTTATTGGTGCGTCTGCCGATTAAAACTCATCGGAAGGTTTTTGCTCGTCCTCCCTTCCTGCTCCTTTGGTTTCCCCCTCCCCCTCCTCTGTTCTTTGCTTTGGGCCGAATCGTTGTAAATTAGAAACCGCTTCGCGCGGCTGGTAGTATCATTATCGACACAAAATAAAAATGAATGAACAGCGTACTAGGTGTAAAACTGTCCCTGCTATCTGAGATATTAAATTATATGGGTCAACATGGGTGTTCGATTGAGGCGCCTTGGAGTAACATTTGTCGAATGCCTTCCGACCAGAGCACTTGGTTGATTGCGGTTCCTCAAGATGGAGACTCGGATGGAATTCACCAAGAGCTTGAGAGCAAATTCCTGCAACAGCTCCGCACATTCGACAGAAAGACCTTTACCCAGCTGCGCTTGCCCGCATTCAAGGTTCTTAAACTGCATTGCCCCCTGCAATCCTGTTCTAATCGGTTTATTAACCCATCGTCCATTGATACACCTCTTGCTGTACCCCTAGACAGGAACACTCGACGGTCTTATCAGCCTTTCTGAAGATTTAACCAAACAAGACGCGTTTTTCACTCAAACCACCGCGAAGATCGTGGAGACCATACGAAATCTATTGAACAATGATCCTTCGAAAATGTTACAACATACTTTAGTCAACGATCGGAGTGTCGACGAGTACCTATTGGAGGGTTGGAGATGGAACGAGGGACGTTATGCTGTACACAGAGGGCTGCGAGATATTGCGGAGACATTGAACAAGGTCTTTCATAAATCTTTTTTTTTTTTTTTTTTTGTGCATAGCTCATGATTGTTGTCTGTTAGGAAATGTCTTCGATTGACAATGTCATGAAAACTAAACTGAATAATTACAACCTTGCGAAAAGCACTCTTGTCCAAATACAACGTAAAAAGCAGTGCGTATAA
>QFEC01008141.1:0-14447 GCA_003316585.1 Gomphus bonarii
ATATGTTTCTTCCTCTCCATCCCTTTAAACCAAGCTTTCTACATTCTCCAAATACCTATCTGGTACAACAAAACAATCCGAATCACGAATATTGCTACCAGAGGCCACTACACCATTTTTGCCACCAGGAGATTCACCACCCCATGAATCTACCCAACAGTGCATCTGAATCCTAAGATTTGTCGATCAATTACAGCAAATTACTAATAAATTCTCAAACTGGATAGAAAAATATAATGTGTTTCCTAATATTAATAAATGCCGGAATAGTTTAATTGGTCTTTTTCGTTGAACAATTCGATATGCTTTTTGCTAGATCCTTCGGCTAGTCGGTTTCTACTGTCATCGAGGCTCGAGTCAGCTGCATATATTTGAAGAGGACTAATGGTTATAATTCCTTCTAGACACTGCATCCACATTATTGTACCTATGTGCACATTAAATTTTCTTATTATGGATATCTATGTCCGGTCCCTGGACGGACCAATAAAAATACAATTACATATGTATGTAGGAAAGATGTGGGAGGGTATGAAAACAAAAGGAGGATGTCAAGAAACTATAAGATTATAATCATTGTAAGTAGCAGACAAAGTCAAAAAAAGGTGGTGGGGGGGGGGGAGAGAGAGCTTGAATAAACCACCGAACACGCCTAGCCTACCCCGCCCCTAAACTAGACTCGCTTTGATTAGAAGGGGTCCGTGAGCTAGGAAAAGAAGGCGGATAGAGTTGGCTTTGCTCTCGCACCATCCGCGCTTCGCGAGCGTGCGCCTGACGCACGTACGCGTACTTGTGAAAATGGTTCAGATTTTGAAGGAATTGGATTCCGATCTGAAGAAACGCAAAACAAAACATAAGGCACCTGGTAATGGTAAACACCGAAGAGCAGAGACTTACCGGATATGCACGAAGGGTGGTTAATAGTTCCACGGTCAAGTCGCGGATTATCTCTTGCTGATGAAAAAGTCCAAAGCTGATCGGCATTAGCCCACCGGCGTGTGGCGGTAATACCGACAAGAGCTATAGGGCGAAAAATTCAGAATGGCGGTGGGTGTAGGTTATCGAAGCCCTGTTACCTCCACAACCTGCTCATACGTCTGTACAGATTCCACCAGGGTTCTCAGGATGAGCTCCGCCTCCGCATCAGGCATGTTCTTTGCATTCCGCATACGCCATATTTGGTGGTGGAGATCGAACCCTTGGATCGCCTTATTCTCCACATGGTGTTGGAAATCCTAAAGAGATATTTTTCATTGACATAAATGAGAAAAGCCAGCGGTGGAAGCAACTGACCACCTTAAAGTGCTCGTAACTTTTGGTATTTCGCCAGCCTTCTATGCGGCTTGCATTCGTGAGTAACTCTTTCACGCCAGACACCTCGTCGATAAACGACAGTCCACTACCCAAACGTGGTCCAGATTCATTCGGCTTCCCAAACTCAAAAGGGGAGTTTGGGAATCCAATACTAGTCGAACCCATGAATTCCTCCTCATAACGCGCCGCAATTCGCACGAATCTTATTGCATATTCGGTGAACCGTGTACGCACAAGCGACTCCCCGAAATGATATGAGATAGCCGATAAAATCTGTAAGCAATGAATCGTGGCATAGGTGAGCCAAAGTTACGGGAGGGGAGTGTATCTGTGACATACATCTTCCATGAACTGGTTATCGGTACTGTCTGATTTGGCAATAAAGTCCTTCCCAGTCCCTGTGTCTTTACCCTCCTTCTGACTGGATATTCGTCCCAGCCCAACATCGTCCTCGTACCCTGAACTTTCAGACTTGATTGTTCCAGACCGCGGGAGGAGGGGCGGAGGTGAAGGGAATAATGAAGGTGGTGGTGGTGGTGCTCCAATGTCTTTGTTGACACTAATCTTGCGGGTCTCGATGTTGCACAGTACATCCCAGATGGGCATCGATTCGAAGATTGGATTGGTCACGCCCGCAATGAAATCTGGACTAGACGGGAAGTATCAACAAGAGCACTAGTAAACCAAGGAGCCTGCAACCACCACCACTCACACAGATTGTAAAGAGGCTTCATGAGCCAAACTTGTGTAGGGGAACGCACGGGCGGTGAAACCGCGCAGGACACAACCACAGCCGGAACCAAGGGCGCACGCGGCGAGCACGTAGTTGGCCACTAGACTAGCAGGTTTACCGAATCCCAGGAATATAATTCGTTTGCCGGTCACCAACGCATTGAACAGGAGGATGATAGGGTGTGTCATTGAGCCGTTAGTGTGTAAATGGGAGTGGAGTGGGCCTGACACAGTAGCTCCAGGAGCGGAGAATGTTCGGATGAGTTCTATTAAAGAGTACTGTTTACAGTTGTTAGCCAGACAGGGCTGGAAAGAAAATTAAGGGACGTACATCTCCAACTTCCTCAGGGAACGTAGAAAGTGGCAACTGAATGTTGAGCTTAGCCTTTTTGTACGTTATGGCGGTCTTGAAGAAATGGGTGTCTAAGGAGGGTCCAATAAGTTGCGAGGAAGGGGTTCCGTGGGAATCAGCTGACAAGCTAGCGAAACCATTAGAATAAGAGCCATCATCCAGTGATGACCGCCCTCTTGGGGTTTCTTGCTCTGCCGTATTCTCTTCTCCTACCCAGACAGCACTGCTGCGTGCGGAAGCGTGGGATCCTGAAGCAGAGAGGCAGGAATCGGCGCTGTTCAGACTGTCTGTCCGCGGTCGGGTGGTTGATCGTGAATGTGTAGAGTGGAATCCGTTCGACGGTGCGTCGTCCCCCACAGGACCGGACTCTATGGTCCGACTGACGAACTTTTCAGCGAAAACATCTTTGCGCTCTGAAGCGCGCATGATGAGCTTTTCGCATCGGGAGAGTGTGGGTGCAAGCGAGATATCCATGGCATTGACAGCATCATAAAGACGCGTGATACAATCATCGGAAGGGTCATTAAAGTATTCCCGAAGTGCTAACCACAAAACTGGCTTCATATCAACAGGATGAGAGGTTGATAGAGGGTGCATTCGGAAAGATAAGAACCTTGAATAGTTGGATGAATGGGTGCCGTGTACAAATCGCCAGAGCTTTGACCACTGCACCCCTGCACTGACAGAATCAACACAAGTGGGATGTTTTTGAGAAAAGGACCACTAGCCTCCGCAAAGTCTTGTCATGCTTTGTACGGACTAGATTGAGCACGTACAATAGCTCTGGGTCATCTTGGTCTGTGTCACTTCCAATCACAGAGTCCGCATCGGATATAACAGGTTCGACGATACTGTCGGGTGTCTGATTAAGCATGAAGATCGTCCAGTCCTCCTGCTGCAGGTGCACACCATCAGGTATCATGAGTTCGGCAACCAGTCTAACAGCACGAGCAGATGAGCCATGTAGTACAAAAGCATAAGAATGACATTACTCACTGATCATTTGCAACACCTAGTGGCTGTGGAAACTGGCGAGTGAGGTTCGCACCAGTATCGATATCAAACTCTGCGAGGAGGACGAAGGATACATGTTGTGCAGAGCTACGTCGACCCATTAGTTCGAGCTGTATAATGGTTCAGGTCCCTGACAACCCGAATAACCAGCCCTTTTATTGCGTGCCGATCCCGTATGCAGGCAACGGAAAAAGGTGCTTCAATACTCACAAAATAAGATCGGGTGCCAGGGCTAGTCTCAATATAGACACGTTTACGTAATCGCATAAGACGCGTCACCTTCCCAAGTTTTCTAGCTCACCTTCCACTTCAACCGACCTTATAGAATGTCGAAATCGGCTCCGAAGGACGTGCAGATGAAGGAAGTTGAGGTCGGTGCAGACGAAAAGCCAAAAACTCCAAGCCCAAAGCCGCAACCGCCGTCTCCGGTGGAGGAGATCAAGTCAAATATCACCCTCATAGAGCGTGCTGTATCGACTCTTGAGCCGCGGTTCACGCACAGGGTCCTCAGAAGCTTGACACATCTACGACGGCGTATGGATGACAATATCCTTTGCGAAGCCATTGGAGAGGTCTATGTAAAAGGTTACCGTTTATAAACCTTGTTGTTCTACCACGACACTCAAACCGATTTGCAGACGGTCCCACAAAGAAGACATTACTTTCATGGCTATCAACATCGTTGACAACTGAAACCGCCTCCATGGATGTGGATTCGACTGCAGCGCGTGTAGGAACGCCTTCCAAGCCTCATTCGCCCGTCGAACCTTTACCAGAGTCCGAGATATATCTTAGGCTTCTCATAATCTACTACCTCCTTGACAGTGCGTCTGGTTTACCCAGACCCAGGCCGGGCTACCCAAAGTTAAGGAAGCCTGCCGAAAACGTGAAGGAGCTCTACCTCAAAACCATCTCGCTTGCAAACGAAACAGTAGAGAGAATGCAATTTTTCAACAGACGTAGCTTGGACCCTGTGGCTGCCAAGGTTTGGAGTGCGACAGGACGTGCGTACGAATTGGGTGGTGATTTGAGCGAAATACGACCGTGCGTGTACCTTGCTCGTATACCTCCCAATATCATCAATGTTTCTGCATTAGTCTTCTACTCAATGCCCAGCGGACAGCGTCATTGCGCCATGACACTGAAACACTGGCCACCCTCATCAACCTACTTCTTCGTTCATATCTTCTTACCTCCTCTTATACCGCCGCATCAACCTTCCTCTCCAAAATAACCTACCCTGATTCCTCAGTTTCCTCTGCGACCGCTACTTCTGGTACTACTCCGTCCACCAATGCAACAACCTCGATTGGCACATCGTCTTTAAATCAGCTAATTTCTGGTTCGACCTCCTCCCCTTCCCAGCTGGCCCGGTATTTGTACTATGTGGGACGTATACGTGCCATTGAGCTGTCGTATACTCTTGCACATAATCATCTTCTCCAAGCCGTCCGACGCGCCCCCAAAGCGGAACAAGCACCAGGATTCTGGCAGGAGGTGACAACGCCATACTCTACTTGAAGCTCCACGTCGCTGATGTTTTCTCAACAAAGGTGCATAAATGGCTTGTAGTAGTGGAGCTGCTAATGGGAGATATACCGGAACGCGGCACCTTCCGTCAGCCGGTCCTCCGACGAGCTCTCGAAGGGTACTTCGAAATTGTTAGAGGTGACTTAAAAGTATTGTTGCTGGGGAGACTAGAGTTAACAAGAAAAACTGGAATTTTAGCTGTTCGCACGGGTTCCTTGTCTCAGTTTCAAACCACCCTCTCCACATATAGCGTCACGTTTGAAGCAGACAAAACATACACTCTTATTCTCCGCCTGCGTCAGAACGTGATTAAGACTGGTGAGCACTGTGCTGCGACAATTCTGGAGATGTTACTGACGAAGGTCTACAGGCATTCGTCGTCTTTCGCTGTCGTATTCCCGCATCTCTCTACGAGACATCTGTGTTAAATTACACCTTGATTCTGAAGAAGACGCCGAGTACATTGTAGGCAAGGCGATCAGAGACGGTGTGATTGAGGGACGGTGCGTATTCATCTCTCCCCGGATTTTCGCGCCACTGATAAAATATTTATATACGGCAGAGTTGTACATGAGCGAGGGTGGATGGAGTGTGGGTCTGGGAACAAGGGAGCGTATGGTGCCGAGATCAGCGAAGCATACAATCGCAGGATCTTGTTCTGTCTCGGGCTGCATAACGAGAGTGTGAAGGTGCAGTGAATTCTGCTGATCCATCTCTCACTTCCATCATGCTAATTGTACTCCTTCGCACAGGCGATGCGTTATCCACTTAATGCACACCGGAAAGAGCTGGCTGCTGCCCAAGGAGCGAGGGAAAGAGAAAAAGAGCTTGCAAAGGAGATACAGGAGGGGGATCTGGATGAGGACGATGATCCGCTTGGCGGCTCAGAGTTTTAGAGTTGAATCTCAGAGATTCTTAAATCTTTAGTCACTCAACTGCTTAAGCACGAGCGACCCTTTCCATGGCAAATTTATTACCTATTGCAGAGGCAGGGTTATCGGCCCAAATCACTGAGGGGACGGTTCTTGGATGTTCTGCCTTCTGTTACCTGTTAGGACCTTATTCTGTATTCTCAACCGTGTTGTTCCATATTGCTTGCTAGAAGCATATTTACAGTAATTTCGAGTCTCGGAATAGAACATATCGAAGAACTTCCGTAATTCATGACATACATTCCAGTCGTACTATTCCAATGACTTTCAGGTACGTTCCATGACGTCGATGAGCTTATATGATTACATGATTCTCCAGCTTGATTAATTGAAATCTGAAGAAATTGAAGATGTCGGCCGGCGCTTAGCACACGGCCCAAGGAGCTGTTCTGCGTATCGATCTCCCCCTTCTTTAATTCTATCCTGTCTCAATACTTCTCCCCCTCATGTGTCCCAATAATTACCGATGCTTTGTGAACCAACCCCCCCCCCCTCACCTCAAATCACACTTTTAAAAAAAACCAAGCATATGAAGGACTCAAGCAAGCATCAACAGCAAGAATTGTTTTTGATTTATTTCTAGAATGACCTCCAAAGCACACAAAGTAGCGGAAGATGGTGCCGAGGTTCGATCGTCGCCAACTACGAACTTCACAAAAAGTACCCTCTACAAGATACTCATGCTTATCAGGATATGATTGGCATATAGTTATAGACTACAATGCAATTTTGGGCGCGATGGTAACACCAGGGTGTAGGGTAATACGAAATGGCGGTATGGGGGGGAATACCAGTGATAAAAGCCGAAGATTCAAGATCGTCTGTGGGAGAAGGAGCGGAAGGGGATGGAGGGATATAAACTAGTTAGTACAGACGAGAGTCTACGAGGGAATAAGAGAGAGGAGCTGTGTAGCTGCGTAAGAAAACCGACCCTTGTCCATATGAATTAGATACAAACGCAATATGAAGGGGATCAAACCCCCAAGCCATGACGATAAACTGAGTAGCTGGCTGGTGACGTTATCTCCGGACGCTGTTATAACTCGGAGGGAGCTCAACAGTCTCAGGCTCCTCTCCCTGTCCCGAACCACTCGCCTCCGGAAGCTCACCCGCATCTTCATGTTGCACAATGTTAACAGCCCGCAACATGGGCATACCCGACGGACTCTTCCGCGTGGAACTGGGGGCATAACTCGTACTTCTGGTCCCCATCTCTCCGCCCCCTACCCCAAGCATATTTCCAGACGTACCGGTCGTCGTCGCGTATCCGGTTTCACTATTGTCTGTCGTGGAGATTGCGCTGTATCTGCGGCCTATATCAGACATGGTGAGACGCCCTCCGCTTGTACCACCATTCTCCTCCGTATCAGCGAGTGAGGGAGGGACTATGAATGGCTCGGGTTGGTAGAACTCGGGAGGCTGGTCAGCATCACGCTGCGCGGCCTCGGGGAGAAGGTCTACGCCACCATGCGCTACAGGATGCTGTTGACGTCGTCGCCGGCGGACGAAGAAAAGGGCCAAGAGACCAAGAACAACAAGTACAGCAAGACCACCTAACAGACCTCCAGCGACTGCGCCAGCATTCGTACTACTTCCGCTCCCACTAGTGTTATTACCGCCCGTGCCAGTCTGGATGGCGCCCGCGGGGGTTCCGGCTGTAGAGCTGGGGGACGCATTGTCTATGCAACTGGAGTTCCCCGTTGGGCTGTTACCGACTGCAGTATTGATACTCCCACCGGTGCCAGGACCTCGCCCATCACCCGCAACGAGAAGAATATTCGTACCAGCTCGTATATTGGGTATGTATGAGAAGCCAGTTACCCCAGGTTGAGCTTGCGCGACAGGGTTGACGATGTCAATCTTGGACGATTGTCCACCAGGTACGACAAGGAGCAGACTGACGTCTCTGTGCAATGTATGAAAAAAAGGGGTGGTGAAACTTTGTGAATATTCCAACTCACCCTTGAGTATTGTTGTCCCACGCCAGCGTGGTCGCGAGGCATTGGTTGATGGCATTGTTTGGGATGATCTGGAAAGAAAACGAGGGTGGAGGAGTAGCCACCAGACACGAGTTGTTGCTAGATGATGAGACAGTTGTAGGTACACTTGTTCCACCTGTGCCAACGCCATTGCTGTCGCTAACCTGCAAAGATAGTTTGAGCGTTCGCATTATTTAACATTCATGGGTCCAGATATGCACCATTACGACAAAGCCTGAAGAACCAGGGTATGGTAGTGTAAAGTTGGCATCTGTGCTAGTAAACTGCTGCTGGAATACTTTTCGCTGTTCTGGAGAAGTGGGGGAAGGCCCAAATGGGACGACAAGGGCGGTATATGGGGGATGTCCAGTGCCGTTTGTTATTCGAAGAGCGAGGAGACCGCATTGAGTGGGTGCTGCAGTAAGTTCGAAAGAGTATCCCGCAACGAGCGGGAGCAGGGACAAGACAGAAAGAGCCGTCGAGGCCATAACAGACGACGTCGATTTATGGGTCGTCGTCGTCGTGTGGAGCGGAGAGTATATTAAAGTGATGTATCGGGATAACTGGCGCAAACCTAACTGGATTGGTGACTAAGCCGGCTCGCCTATTACTAATGGGTATTGAAATACAACAGGCTGAGCTGAGCTGCACTTTAGGTGTAGATCTTCAATATAACTCAATCGTTGGTTTTTTTTGGTGAGCACGTCAAGAAATATGTGATGGCTGCACCTAAGCTAAAACCTTTGAATATTGTAGGTCCTAGTTCTAGTCTTTCCTGCAAAGCGATGACACAGTATTCGCGCCTCTTATATTTCGGCTGAATGTCCGAGGAGCGTGCCACGCGCCCATCTGCGTTGATGAGGGGACAGGTGTCGATCTATCAAGGAATTGATGTCCCGGTTGCTGGGCAGCCTTCTATATCCCCCCGCGAGTCCCTCAAGCAACAAACGGTACACTGTACAAAAACCTATCCAACCAGACCCAATAGCATTGATTGAAATGGCAACTTCCAACCCCCTTACCCCATACTTTTGGTTTAAAAAGTCTTATCCGTTCCAAATACATGTTCATACTTCAGGTGTCGCTATGGCTACCGCTTGCATCCCGCTCATTTCCGAAAGGCACGAGGAAAAAGGACAGCTGGCTGCAATGTCAAGTCTGCGTTTTTAAATCTGTTGGATAGATCCAACCTCAATTGCCCCTGCCAATTGTTGCGTTACGATGCGCCGTGTCCTGATTGAGTGTACATCATTGTGGTTATCGATGGTCTAGGCAGCAATGTGATTGCCAATCAACCCTGTGACGTTGGGACAGCTTTGTGTAAGAACAGTCGTCATAGCAATTGTTAGGAAGGTACGATTCCCCGTGACAGTAATTATCAAAAGCTGTCTGAATCCTCGGGACCTTAACGTGGAAAGTAGTAGGGAGTATCCTGCAAAGTTATGCGCAGCTGTACGCCGATTTCCACGTGTCCAGTGGAGGAATGTTGAAAGCGCAATGGATTATATCTCCAGCTCGTTATAATATCCCGAGGAGCTCGGCGACGAAATGGAAGCAGTCCATATTTCAAAATATCGAATGTCTTGGGACGACACTGTCCATCAGAAGATATACGAGACTTTGGACGAGTCATACATACTGCTATCTCCTTACAAAATCCTTAAAGGATAAACTCACCAGCACCTGAAGCTCGAGAGGTATGCTCAGCAGCATTTTTACTTTACATTTTTGCCCAGTCTGATTATAATCTTGGTATTTTTTAAAAAAAATTGGTACAGCGTGCATAGAACCTTTCTCTAACAGCTCCGAGCTTGCGGTTCCTCGGCTTTGAAGTTCTCCAATCTGCGATTCGCTCTCATCCAGTGCATTGGAACCTTCATATTGTTCCCTCAGCCAGTCTATGCTAGCCATCGACTTACTTCTGCAACCCTCTCAGATTGCGCAACCACCCACTTCCCCCCCACAGCTCGCCTTCCTTTAGGTAAAGCCTAAGTGTCACTTCGATGTTGTATCAGTCAGTAGGGATAGATGTGCAAACACGCGCACGCTTCGCCGACATTCACAACTCTCTCCCTCTCTCTCTCCGTACCAGAGGCTGTTTGGTATCTTTGCAATGTGGGCATACGGATTCTCTGTGTACGAGTACGATCCCAAAGAGGAGGCATTCCCTCACAGAACCCGGTAGAGATCCTTTTGTCCCTCCTTACTGTGAGGGGATCTAGCTCCGGAGACGACGAACTGGGCATGAGACTTTTTTTGATGAGGAATTCAGCAGAGGAGAAATTCTTGAAATAGCTAGCCGCGTCGAGCGTATGTGTGGAATAGCCATGATTAATGCATTTGCACGCTGGGTCGTAGATGTGACCGTTTCATACCCGTCTGAGTCCCGTTGTACCTTGAACTTTATGCCATCATCCCCACATCCGTTGTTTTCTATTCAGCCTTCGTCTATTCCCACTATTGGTCCATAAGATACAAGTTGAGGTCATATGAAACAATTTGCTCTGATGGTATATAGTCCAATGCGCAGAAGCGGGATGACGAAGATCGAACTAACAACAACTGGCACCAAGAGGACCCCTCCCCTATATAATTGTATAAACTTATTATTATTGAAGACCAGATGTAATACATGTCAGAGGAGGTCGTGTCCGCGAGGTAAATGGAAAATAGACAAGGAAGACTCTATCTAGGAAAGATCAGACCTTCCGCTCATCTCTTTTCGACTCGACCAATCCCCAATCCTTGTCAACGTCCGTATGCAAAAGCAGCTGCTTCATTGGAAGACTCGAAATAAATCCCCATGCCTCCAATGCCAATCAAAACCCTCCGTATCACAGCGCTTACGCCTCCTGCAAAGGCAATTCCGGACCGAGTCCTTCAAAAGGCTGTGCCATATTTGAGACCAATGGGATGACTGCGTAAGCAAATGGCAGTCCCTCCCGGAAACTGAGAGAGAGGAACTCGGCTGGAAGTCTGTGCCGAAGTTTCATTCTGAAGCACAGTCCCCACCGACGGTCACCCCCCACACCTATACAGAGCAATGATCGGGAGCTGTGGAAGGGGATACCAAGGAAACGAACTCACCTACGAATAACGGCGGCAAAAGGTGAAAGAATGCAAGAGCTTTTGCGTTTTCTGACACAGGAAGCGGAGCAAGAACTGGGAAAATAGGGTTGTCATGCTTTATGATGCCCGCTCCTGTCCCCCAACAATAATCTCATATCCAATCAAAAGTCATCCGGGCGGAATTTGGTTTTTATTGTGTTTGAAAGGCCAGCTCCAATTATGACCGGGACCGACGATAGCCAGAGTTGGGGACGGTAATGATGGGTTTTGGCAACATTAAGGCCTGATATTATACCGATCGGCACAAGAGTGGGGGCGAAACCAAAAATATCCACTCCAGAAGCGATGGGTGACGCCGATTCGCAGGCTTGATAATACACCGGGGAGTAATCTAAAAAAACCATTTTCAGCAAGGCAGCGATTAGACTCGTGCGATACTGACAGAGGAAGCCAAGAAGGACTATTGGCATGAAAAATGTTTTTGCAAGCAGCCGCTGAGACTGGTAGCTGTTGATAGAAGTGAGAACGGAGCCTATGTCGCAAAGTGAGACGGTGCCAGCAATTCGGATTGTGGATGCTTACGATAGGATGTTTGGCAATCTTGGTGTCGTAAGCTATAAACCCAGCCAGGCGCACCAGAGCTGAAATTAAAGGCGCCAGGACACGCGCAGATGACTCTGCGAACTGGAATACCACCCCAGGTCAAGGCACTCGGGGAAAAGGTAGTGCTAGAAATGACCAATAAATTCCCGCTAGATTACCGAATTTCTATGTCACTGCATATCCAACTTTTCAAGTTGCAATACGTACATCCAGTCCATTTTACTCATCTTTTCCCGGAAGGTGTCCGTAGGCGTCGGGAGACGTAGGAAGACAAACGCGGTTACGGTGGCAACTCCACAAGCGGGAATATTGAGGTCTGTCATTTGCTGTCGATAGGAATAAAACTAAGATTTGACCAACGAACAAAACAGCCATCGCCATTGGCCGCGTTCAGCCAAAGCTCCTCCTCCAGGACCTACACCACTTGCTATCCCCCACGCGCTATGATCATTTAACTGATCTCAGAAGATACGGAGTACTGAAGGGGCGCACATTCCGATTAAATCGTTGAAGGTACCTCGCTCGCGAAGAGGGACGAGATCGGATAAGATAATTTGAGTGAGGGACAATATTGGGCCACCATCAAGTTCTTGAATGGGTATAATTATAGAGTCCACGAGTCAATCCATAGTGATGCTTAGAATTAATCCATAAATCCCACTGCGATTAGCAATCAGAGCGTTCAGGCTGGGTGGCCGGGCCACATACAGCACTTCCAGCAGCAAAAATTACCAGAGAACCAAGCATAACCAGGACGCCGTCCAAAAACCTATTGGTTCTCTATCAAAAACATACTTGACTGCTTTCAGAAATTGTTCGCGGCCCACCTGGGTTAAACCACCGCTCATTGGTAGAAACGCTGTTGCAGCGAGTATGCGGAGCCAACCCAAACAAACTGTGAGCCATGAAGCTCAGCAATGATGACTGGTAGGGCTGTAGATATTCCAGTCTGGTATGTTCATATTAGGTATGAAAAATCGGAAATTGTTTTGAGCAGGGAACTCACCAGTTCTATAGCAGCTATAAAAAGAGATAAGGCAATGGAAAAACATAATGACCCAGAACCTAAAGTCACTATTCTCCAGATGGAGAAGGAGCAGCATTGGATTCAGACTACTGGGCAGTGGGTTTCGCAACGGATGGGAAGGTTGACTGCATGAAGAGAAAGTTGGGAAACTTACAATAGGGAGACTTATCTGAGAAAGTTGAGGAGATGGAGTGTCTGTTTGATCCTTGTGGGGAAGAGAAGGAACTCATCGATAATATATGAAAAGCTCGTTACAAAAACAAAACAAAACCCATTGGATCCCTTTGGATCCCCGAATATATCTCTTGTGTGGAGTGCTTGAGGCGATTTATTGGTCATTGCCACTTGCATGATTGCCCTGGCCTAGGGCGGCGTCCAGTTCGCATGGTCATCTGTGCACGTCCTATTACTTTTAATTCCGGTATTAGTGGGCTAAGCATCCTCTCGTAGTCAAAACCGCAGTTGCTGTCAAAGTATCAGTTTGCGTCATAGGTTCCGTTCTCGCTTCTATCGACGGCTACCAATGTCAGCGGCTACCTGCAAGCATTCATCATGTCAATCATCCTTTTGGTGTTCATCTGTGAGTATTTCATGTTGTTCGAAGTAGTGGCTTGTTGAAACTACATGCTGGTTTATTTTCAAGCTTGCAAATCAGTATCACCCGCTCCTTCGATTCCCTTGACCACGCCCTTACTCTTGCGCTAAGAGGTATAATATCAGGCGTCAGCGTTGCCAACTCTCATCGATACTGTCCTCAACTCTAGCTAGCATGGCTCCTGGTTATGATCGAGACTAGGCTATTAATTATAATGACAGCAGATTCGATCCCATGTCTAGCCGTTATTGAACCTTAGCACAATCTCCCTGCTAAGTTCGTTACTCTCTTCCCGAAAGGGACTGCTATTACTCACGCGATCATCCCACGATGGAGCAGCCCCTGAAGGACGAGGTCCGGAGAGCCTTTGTGTCATATGTGAGTGTGATATGGACATTTTTTTTTCACCGGCGTCGCAGGATTAGAGCTTATCACAAGTCTCCCGATGAAGCAATTGCTTCTACAGACGGACCTTGACGAGGGAATGGGTAAGGGAATTAGAAAGGCGTGAGTCGAAGTTCTAAGCTTTCCTGGGCTCAGTTTTCCTGCTATTACGTTTTCTCGACTCTCTTGTTGACTCCATGAACACTACCTTTGAGTCAGTTCTTCTTTCTTCGTTTATTTTTTTTGGAATAGTCCCATCTCTATCGAGCGTCGTTTGCACGTTTGATCCTCTAGTGGGTGCATCAGGTTAGGTTGTGAGCACACTGCAGCTATGAGGAAACCGCAGACTTTTAATTGCGTTTCAGATTGTCAGCTGTGTTACACACGCACAGATCATTCAGTCAACCTAAGAATCTGGTGAGTTTTATGTTTTTGGAATGAAGATCTGAGAGACCAGTTCCATTTTTTTTGTGTCCATTGGTATTACTACAACCACAAAATCACGGAGAGATAAAATTAAAATTTGGATGATACATCTGTGGAAACTGAAGATCTACAAGGTCTAGATCTGGAGTTTGAAAAGGTGAGTCAAGGCCCACAGGTAATTAATGTTAAGGTTGTGGGTATGGAAAAGATTGATGGCTCAGGGTGATCCTCTACTAATTTATGTATTTATCACTTGTAGTTGTAATTATTGTAAAAGGCAGACTTCTGTGTGCAGTTACGACCTAGATGATATCAGAAATGGTCTGAAGTATCATTGTACATTTGTTAAGTGCATGCACACACGCTCTCGGTTCAGGTGGTTCAGCTTGGTCCAATGAGCTGAGGTTCAGATGTGGCATTGTGTTAGATTTCACCTCATGAGATCCCCGTCTGCTTAGTCAAACATGATTAAGTGTTCTCTTTCTTATTT
>QFEC01008150.1:0-19770 GCA_003316585.1 Gomphus bonarii
CTACAGACGATTTTAGATAGTACGCGGCTACGGGATTTTGCCCCCGGGACAAGAGGCACCCGGGCAGCTAGGGAGCGGAAAACATGGAAAGAGAATACTGAGACAGCCGTGAGACATGGGGAAAATGAAACCTACGGAAATAGATGGAATGGAAGTCAGGAACTAGATGGACAGAGTCCGGATGACTCAAGAGCAAAAGGAGGAAAAAGATCACGCATACATTCACCTACCGGCACAGCACCCATTGTCTAGGAACCCACACACAATCGGGACTCAGGAGAGAGAAGAGGAAGATGGAAACATAAATAGAAAGGAAGGGTATTTTATTTTCAAGGGTCACAAAACTGAAATAGAACATAATAGACGCGACACAGCGACACGTACAACACGGAGGATTGTCACACCTATCCCAAAGAGGTTTTTCATTTCCTTCACTCACACACATGTCGAAAGTGCAACATTGTATAAAGTAGTACTAGTTCTCTAAGATAAAACCAGTTCTTCTCACTTTAACTGCCTGATCGCTCCTTGCTATTACCGGTGCTTCGCACAAACCAATATCGCGATTCCTGACTTAGGCTCGTCGTTCGAGACCTGAAGAAATTCAGAGAAGTGTTGTTACTATTCCAGAACGTTTCCCACACATTTTCAGACATACAGAGATTCTACACGTCTCTACATTGATTTTACAGACCATACCGAACTATAGAGCCAGATTCCCAGGATGAGTGTTAAAGTGCCACTTTGCACTGAAAAGGAGTTATTCGACGACTACAGATTATAGAACTAGCATATACCTACAGAGAGACACTCCACTCAAGAGATATACCTCATATCTTCATATAGAAACCACCACACCAACCCACAGCTCTTAATTACAGGTTCCTCATTTAGTTTAGTCATGATTTCCCTCAGGGCTTCAGTGATTGCTGCATTGGTTACACGGTTTGCTGTCAACTCTTTCTCTAAGTGCTGGAGGCATTCTTCGGCATCCATCTTGGAGCATGAGCTTTGTAGTACGTCTGTAGCTGAGTCTGTTGCAGTTATAGAGGAGGGGGATTCTGGTGTTACATATGCAAGAGAGGTGCTGTCTGAGTTGCTTTCACCAAGACCAAAGCTACCTATAGCTGCTGCTTGTGACACGACCCCTGGTCCTATTAGGCGAAGCTTTCCTAATGTAAGGGCAACCCCTGTGGCACTTGTGGAGCATCACACAGTGCTAGCAAGGGGGAAATCCTAAGAGGAAAGCTTAGGGTCCCTTGCTAGTGAGCTGTTAGATCTATATACCAATGGTCCATGCTCTACTTCTTCAGCATACCTTACCCCTCTCTTGGGCCCAAAGGTATGCATACCAGTCTATAAATACTGAGTGTCTCAGGAGCCAATCTCCTGGGACCCAAACTGAGGTTCAGGTATGTAGCTCTTCAGGAGCTTGACCCAAACCCAGGTATTTCCTTCAGCCTAAGTGTCTTGGCCTTGGGTTGAGTGGGTCTCTTCCCAGCCCTCCTCGGTCCTCAGCTTCCCACCTTGGTTCTCAGCTTCTAGCTAGGAAACTTCGTGGGTAAGTGCTGAGCTGTTTCTTGGGCCTAAGGGTGCTGAATGTTCGGAAGGTCCTTCCAAAAACCTCAGGTTGCTCGGTCCATTCTTGGCCAAGCTATGTTCATTTTGGCTCAGGGCTTGAAACAGGTCATCTCCTGACAGTAGCATGTCTCTAGTATTCCCTAGTGTACATGATTCAAGAACTGAAAATCAATTTGTCAAGTGGGGCATGTCCTTCACCACTGACTTGCCTAAAAACCCTGTTTCTCTCTTTCAGAAGCTTGGACCTTTGCCTTCTGTGCTACCTCATGAGCATCTAGAGCAGCTACTACTGACTCTGAGATCATGTCTGTAAGCATAGCTCCTGTGAGGTTTGTGCAGACACATTCCTTGTGAGGCTCTGGGAATGCTGGGGAAATGTGGCCTTGCTTGCCACAGTTGTAGCATATCTGAGTCTTGATGTGTCATCGGTTAGAATCTATATCCATGGGTGTTGCAGTGCTGGGTGTGGGGATGGCAGGAGTGGTTACAGTGCAAATTGGGACAGTGCAGTGGGAACCATGAGGTACTTGTGCCATCTTAACTTCCATGAGACAGCAATAGTTATGGTCAATCTGACATGCAGCTTCCTTCCATGCCTTGAGCTTGGATGGGTGTGCATGGATCTTGTCTAGAATTGTTGCTAGAAGTTTTCATGCATAAGCATCCTCTAGTGCCTCATCATTAAAGCCTGTTCTCCCTCCAAGGATCTCAAACTGTGCAGTATAGTTGTCTACTGACATGCTAGATGTCATATTGAGGTCATGCAGTTTGGTGTGGGCTGTTCTGGCACAATCAGGGTCTTAATTTGGTCTGCCTGGTTGGTAAACATGTTTCTGAGAATGGCACCAGCAGCACCTAGGGACTCCCAATACATCTCTAGGGTTTGGTTTGACATGTTATGAGGTGGAAACTGATGGAAAAGATGTGTAAGGTTGTCTGAAGGGGAGATTGATCTTCTGTGAGGGCAATGCCATTGACAAGGTCACAACAACAAGATACTCCAATATTTAATGAGCTGATAAGGGGGGTTTCCACCTGGTGTAACAGTAATCCTCAGTTTATACAAAGGTTACTAGCAATAAATACATAGAAAGCCCACCTGGTGTAGCAGTAATCCTCAGAGATCAAGCTGAGGGGTAACTGTTACACCAGTCACACTTATATACCCTAGTGGAAAGTCATGGAAGGTTATAGAAGGTGACAGAAAGTGATGGAAAGTCCCAGAAAGTTATGGAAGGTTACAGAAGGTTATGGAAAGTGATAGAAGGTCATGGAAAGTTACAGAAAGTGATAGAAAGTCCTGGAAGGTTATGGAAAGTCATGGAAGGACACAAACAAGAAACAACAACTGGCAATGAACTCCAAGCTGAACCCTGACAGCTAGACTCAACTATGAAGAAACTTTTGCACCCATTGCCAGGCTCAATTCATTAAGGTTGCTACTAGCGACAGCAGCCATTTTTGACTGGGAAATACATCACATTGATATAAAATCAGCTTACCTGAATGGACACCTCAATGAAGAACTATATATAGATCAACCAAGAGGTTTTGATGCACAGGGGAGGGAATTGTTAGATCTTGCTTTGCAATATCTCTGCTTACTTAGTCATCTTGATTAAGTAATCCTTTTACCTTTTCAAGTAACCCCGCTCAGGCCCTGTGTATACTTAGCCTAGTTCTAGACCTCACTCCATTTATTTGCTTAGTTTCTCTGCTTATAATATATTTTCCTATTCTAGTAATTTCCATTGCCTCATGCAATAATCTTTGTAACACACCTTGCCCAAACCCTATTCTTACTCATCCATGTTTCACCATGCCTTTATTTTAATTCCCATTCTGAAAACCCCTTTGTTCTTTGATTTGAAATCATCCTGACTATTTGAAATACTAATCTCATATATAATGTGTATTTAAATTAGTAGTTCTGTAGTCAGAAAATCAACTAAGATTACCCCTGACAAGATTAAGGGCTAGAGAAGGTACAAGAGAAGTAAAGTTGTTTTTTGTTATTTTTTGTTAGAATATGAATAGAATTTGTTATTTTTGTTTTCTGATGGTTGTGGAGCAATGGAAAAGACTCTCTCTTTGTTTTTACAAAGTTAGAACTAAATATTACATGAATAGGAGAGAAGGAAAATAGTGAGACATGTGTACATGAGGGGATGATGCATACATGGCATCATATGTTTGAACCAGCACTCGATCAGTTTAACTACTAAATCATTACTCTACCATTTCACACTTGTTATTTGAGTTTTGTAACACTCCAGATAGGTTTTTTGACATTTAATTCCCTTCATTCACATCCTACTCCATTCATCCACTATCTGTTTTCCATTCATCCACTATCTGTTCTCCCCCACCCACTTGATAGCAAGCAACCTCTTAACTACAACATGGACAGTCAATCCAGCTAACAGAGTCTCCTCCCACTTGAATCCTACCCTCTATCATCACACTGGTCCATTGACCCAAATGACATCAGAAAAATTGAGGAACTCCTTGAACTCCCACCTCCTGGCCTTACCACTCATGAGCTCTTTATGAGTCTGGAATTCTCCACATTCTTTTTAAAAAATATGACAACATTGATTAAGAGTTAGACAATTATTCGCTGGAGTACTACCTATGAAACTCTGCAGTACTTATACAAGATGTGGATATATAATTAATAATGATGAGAAAAAGGAAATACAATCAAATATGGTCAGAAGCAATGGATTTCCATGCTGTATGAAGTTAGGCAGTCACATATACCATAGCTGTGTTATCGGAAATAGAAAAAACAATTGGAAATTCCTTTTAGACCTTCTTTTTTTGATCCTTTTTTGATACTCATGCTACACTATATCAGTAGCATGCTGTAAGATGCATGAATCGATCAGTGACTTCTGGTGATGACATATATGTGGTCACCTGGTCTCTCCCTAAGTCCCTATCTGCTCTGGACCTTTTCCATTCCATTTATAGCTTATTTCCGATGAATTCCCACTTGGTCCAGTATCCCTAAGGTCCTGCATCATCTCCTATTTCCATTCCATACCTTCCACTCATTTAGCTGCCAAGGCACTAAAGTGCCAGGAACTGAGCCTTGTATCCATAGTAAAAGTAAAATATTCATAGAGAGATGGGGAATGTAGCTAAGAATGTGATTCTTTTTTGTGATGGGTTTGTATAATTATTATATTTAATGTCCCATGCATATATCTGGTCTTTTTGTGCTACTTTCAGTCTTTTATCTAATTTTTGTGGTTTTAACTATGTATTTATCTTGTAATAGCATCTTTTATCCCTTTATTTATAACAGTCTCTACAGCTTACCCAGATCAGACAGGAGACTAGACAGATAGGCAGATGTTCCTATGCACACTGGAATAACCCTGCTGATGAGATTCATAAAACATACAGATCTGCCTACAACCACTACTCTAATTCCATTATGTGAGGGCAATGCTCTTGACAACAAGGTCACAATAACAAGATACTCCAATATTAATGAGCTGATAAGAGGCTTTTTCACCTGGTGTAGTGGTAATCCTCAGTTTATACAAGGGTTACTAGTAATAAGTACATAGAGAGCTCACCTGGTGTAGCAGTAATCATCAGAGATCAAGCTGAGGGGTAACTGTTACACCAGTCACAACTTATATACCCTAATATGGCCCTTATTATGTAATCTGCTGATGCAAGGCATGGAAAGGCATGGAAAGACATAAATGGGAAACAACAAACTGATGATGAACTCCAAACTGAACCCCAAGCTGAACCCTGACACATTAAAAAATCAAAACAAGAGCACTGGAAGAACTTTCTGAACACCATAGACCAGAAAACCAATTAGTCAGCACACAGGTATGCCTCTACAGAGTTATCAGATGGAGGACAGGCTCAGGTACCCACTCTAATAATGGAAAGGACTGATAGGACAAGGTGGGTTGCAGACATGAATGAACAGAAAGCAGACATGCTGTTAAAAACCTTCTTCCCAAAACTAAGAGCAGGAATTGAGCAAATACCACCCACACACCCATACCCTATATCAGGATTTGACTACCACCAAATCACTGATGAGCAGATACAAAAAGTGGTAGAGATACTCAGTCTATTCAAATCCACAGGAGATAACAGTATCCCAAATGTACTCATAAAACAGTGCATTGATGTTATCCTACCATACATAGATCCCCTTTTCCATACCACCTATATCTAAACGTATACCCAGCAGAATGGAAGGACTCAATCACAAGAGTCCTCCAAAAGTCAGGAAAAACTGACTACATCATCCCAGTTGCATACTGACCCATCACCCTGCTGGACATGATAGGAAAGGTTCTATCTACCTGTGTCACAGAGGGTTTAGTAAAAATGACAGAAAACATCATTTATTACCTGACAATCACTTTGGATGCAGGCTAGGACAGACAACCACATACATGATCCACTATGTTGTCAGAGTAGCTAAGGATGCATAGAGATGAGGAAAGGTCCTGGGTGTGCTCTACCTGGACATCAAAGGAGCATTCCCTAGTATAATCCTGGACCAGCTCATGCACAACATGTGTATGAGAGGAATACCAGCTGAGTACACTCAATGGATACACAGAAAAGTGGAAGGCCAAGCCACCATTATTAGCTTTGTTGATTATGCTACCACTACCAGACCAATAGAGTGGTAAATAGACCACAGATATCCCCTATCAGCAATAGCATACCAGTACTATAATGGCAACCTGCTTGAAACCATCCAGCATACAAGAGGGGAAGACAGTATAGGCTTCATGGACAACATAACAATCATAGCAGATGGAGCTGACCTGGAAGAGGCTTTCATCAAACTGACAGCAGTCATGACCAGAGAAGATGGTACCTACAAGTGGGCATAATCACACAATTACCAGTTTGCTATTGAAAAATTTAGTCTCATGGGGCTCACAAGATGACAAGAGAGAGATCCCATAAGACTGGGAGAATCTAGACCATTGATGAGAAAAATTGAACACCATACAGTCAAACCTGCAGCTATGCACAAATTCCTAGGTATAATCATGGACCAAGAGTTGAGGTTCAAAGACCATGTCAATTACACCTAAAGAAAGGGGAACAGTACATTGTGCAATATAGGAGGATAGCAAGACCATCAAAGGGGATCATAGCTAAGCATATGCACACATGCTACCTAATGGTAGCCATACCCAGGATGTTATATGCAGCTGACATGTTCCTTACACCAGAGACCAAGCAGACCAAAGGTACAAAAGGTCATGTCAATAAACTAGCTAGGATACAGCACCAGACAGTACTAAACATAACAGGAGCCCTGTGCACAGCCAATGACACCTTTAATGCACATACCAATTTGCTACCATTCCTGCTATTAGTATCCAAACTGGTACACAGAGCAGCAGTACAGTTAGCCTGCTTACCATACAGGCACCCATCAGCAAAAGTACAGAAAGCAGCCAAATGCTACATCAAGTGACACTGGTCACTTCCACATGAGATACTACATGTATATGAAATAAAACCAGATGTGATGGAGAAGATAGAAATGGTGGTGCTAGGCCCAAGTGGGTCCTGGATTTTGAGATCTGAGTTCCCCAGGACAAGGACCAAGAAATAGAAGAGCTTGAGATGGAGACTGCTGAGGTAATCATATACTCAGATGGTTCTTGCATAGATGGTGGAGCAGGGGGTCATAGCAGTGTTGTACAGGAACAGAATGGAGACCCAGGCAGTATGACTGCACCTGGGATCAGAACAGGAGCATACAGTCTTTGAGGCTGAACTAGTCAGTGCAGCAATAGGTTCCAAGCTAACAAACATGGAGAGGAGCCAAAGGTATGTGATACCTGCAGGCTGCCAGGCAGCAATTCAGATTACATGAAGAGAGAGACCTATATCAGGCCAATACCTAGTGAATGCTCTACAAACAGATCCAAGGAGTCATTGAGCAGCACTTGGAGGTAAAAGTTGTGATGTGATGGGTCCCAGGCCATGAAGGGATAGAAGGCAACAAAAGAGCAGATGTTGAAGCAAAGAACACAGTGAAGGGCAAGTCCAGCAATGAGATGGATATATTGATAGAATGTCAGGAGACCTTGCCAACAAGCAGGGAAGCAGAGGTCCAAAGACACAATGCCAAAATCAAACAGGAAGCCAAGGCAGCTTTTTCTAAGTCCCCACAAGTTCAATTTGCATATGGGATTGACCTAACAATGCCCTCAGCAGCATTCTCAAAGATAATACAAGACATGCCTCAGCAACACACAAGCATGCTAGTCCAGCTCAGAATGGGATATATAAGCCTGAACAAACATTTTCACAGAATGGGAAAGTAACAAGATTAAAAGCTGGAGGAATATGGAACAGAATAGAGTTTTTACATTATTTTTATTGAGAAAGTTGATATTTTTTTTTTGTTTTTCTGATGATTCTGGAGTGATGGAAAAGACTCTTATTTTGTTTTCACAACATTTTAACTAAATACTACAAGGTTAGGAGACAAAGAAACTGGGAAGACACGAATATATGAGGGGATGATACATATATGACATCATATAGGAAAAAATAGCAAAATATAATAAAGTACATACAAATGAACCCAGAGCCAGAAATGGATGGCTGGCCAGGCTCATGCTGGCCCTACAATGTATGCAATGGTGATGGGTGCTTTGGTTCAGCGAAAGAAAAGTGAAATTTTGAACTAGAATGATTTTTGGCTTTGGTCACAATGGGAATTATATAGGTGATACAGAGGATGAGTGTCATATGATTTTGGTGGAGTAAATGTCAACACAGGGATGGGAAAATCACTTGAATGTTTTGTATAATATTCACTTTTAGCACCTGTAAGCACCCAAGGTGCTAAAGGGTCAAATACCTGTAAAATTCATTTGACAATAAGTAAAACTAGTTTTTGACAATATAAGCAAAATAAAATGTTATTCTATCCAATAACCAGTATCAGGTATGATAACATTTTGCTAATATTCATATTCTCATTGTTGACCACCTACATCAAACACAAATGGGTTGTAATGGATCTCTACATGCTACATGTTGTGAGGTTGGTTCATTTCTTCTCATGTAACAGTGGATGGGAATATTCTGAAGATGTCGAAGTTGATGAGGCCATTAGACATGTTAGCCATCACGTCGGACCGTCGGTCGCGGGGCATTGGACCTGATTTTGGAGAAGGCCCCAAAATATCTTGGCATTCTTCATGAGTCGCAGATTTTAGATGCATCTTGATGAAAGACCAAGAACTAACTCTGTGGACCTTGTAACGTTTGTGCAAGATACTCACACCCTGTCGGAGACACTGGAATCAAAAAGTGGAATAGAATGATTCTGCAAGAAGGCTACCCTGGGCAGTAATCCATAACTTCACCGATGGTCGGTCGAGGAGCAGGTTCAAATTAGCGTACTACACAACCCATCTACCATGGAATGCATGAGCAAACAATCGATCATGGAACATTCGTTATATTGCACCTATGTATAACCTCACTCCAATGGTCTCTGATATCAAGGGGTTCCAAAGGAGTCAAATCACCATCGAGTCCGTCCGTCCAGAGACAAAAGGCAAGATTCCTTCTTCAATAATTGAACAACCCGGCACCCGTCGGCATATCCTCTGCACCGCCGCTACACTTGGAACAAGGATGCTCAGAGTCGGAAATTACACGTCCTTCAGTTTAGGAACCAAGTATGTAATATTATTACCTCTATAATCGTCCACCCAAGATACCCAAACCCGAAGAGTGCGTATCCTGAGCCATGCATATCTCGTGACATCGCGGTTGTCGCAATCTAAACACACCTTCAAACCTTCCATCGATGCTCCGAGGTATGGATACAAGTGGACGTGTTTACGCGACTTCAGGGTTAACTTTCAAAAGTATAGTGATCAGCAACAACTCTACATCTTTGATTGTGCCAGAAAGTTCCTTCTTTGGGTCCAATCACCAAAAGCAAGTATTGCCTGGATATTTAGCATCGTTGACTGCCCACACATCAAGTGATGTGCAGTGTCTGGAACCCGGTACCTACCCCGTGACCTCTTTGCATCAGTCATGCCTATATCTGGCATCCCTATGGCTTGGATGGAAGATGCCAAAGCATTCCTAAGATTACTCGGGTACGGCTCATGAGAGTCAATAGTCAACCTTTCCAATCCCCGATGACCATGGACAACATGGGTATCTTAATCCCTAAAATATAACATGTCTCTGAGGCGTAATAACGTGACCTCATCTGATGATTCAAATGCTTTGTGACAAGCCAGGTAAGTACTCCACAATTCTTGCATGTGTTTGACAACCTCTTACTGATGAATCTACCTCTGTGGCGCAGGAGCTTGTGTCCGTGTGCCAAGCCGCAGGTGCTGTGACACTAATCTAGGTTCTTCGGAACTCAGAGGGGTAGCAACAATTATTCAGGCACATACCATAAAGAGAATTAGACCTCCCACTTTGAGCTGTCAATGGAGGAAGAGACAGACTGTACTACCATACCACTGCAAACTGTAATTAAGAGTAGTGGGGGGTTGGGGATCATTTAGTAAATAGGGAAACTACTTGATAATTGGTATGGGATAGATATTCTTGGTTGTGTTCCTTTGAATTCCTTTATATTGGCTAAATATCTGTGTGACGATGCAAACAGCACTTTAGTGCTGGTACCAAGGAAATGGCTCAGTATTCTGGGGGATCTTGGGTGTGTTCCTTTGGATTCCTTTATATTGGCTAAATATCTGAGTGATGATGCAAACAGCCCTTTAGCACTGGTACCAAGGCAATGGCTCAGTATTCTGGGGGATCTGTAAATTTGATAGGAAAACAAGTAGGCAGTCTGTGTGCTAGAACTTCATGAGAAACTTCTCAATGTAACAGGTAACTTCTCTGAATTTCTTTGGGTCTCAAATGACAAGCCTTGGTGCAGAATCATGATATTGAAGTAAGCAAAGCATTGGCTTTGGGCCAGGGGTGGCTGAACTCTGTGTTATATGTATTGCTGTGCTGTGTATATGGGGTCTGCTTTTGATCAAGGGGCTCTGAAAATGCTTCAGGCTTCTTTTCTTATATATTTTCAAGTTCCCTTGAGCTCCTCCTGAGTCTGAGTTGTGCAGTGCAGTCCCAATGAGGTACATGGCCCCAGTAGGTGTATATATGTGCCCTCTTTTTGCTTCCTCCTGTCTTTGATCAATCTAAACCTTATCCATAGTATTCCTTATCCATTTCCCTTTGATTTATGTTGTATCTGCTCTCTCCATTACTCTGGACTGGTTCTCTGTCTCATTCCCATTCTTTCCACCCTTTAGAATCCTGGGCACCTATCACCCTGGGGGCAAATCTCTGTAGTTGCAAAACATCTAAACTGGTGTAGAACTATGGATAATGAAGATAAATGTTTGCTTTCTTTTTTAGATTCTTTATATAATAGAATAGCTTCACATCATGTACATATACCAAGGCTGGGGTGTTGGGGTTAATTGCAGAGGTTGGATGGTCCAGTGAGGTCCTAGCTAATATATTTTCTATTAATATATTTTCTGTATTTGAGAAATGTCTATTGTTCTAGCAATAGACCTCTGCGGAGGCTTTCTGGTCAATCTGGCACTTTAGCGCCAGCCTACACAAGGAAAGAATAATTGCTAGACAATTATCCAGTAGAGTACCAACTACATACACTCATAGTACTTATAGATCTTGTATCCCCTGAGCTACTAGTGAAGAGAAAAAGGAAATACAGTCATATTTGGTGAGAAGCGGTGGATTTCCACGTTGTACAAACTTAGGCAGCCGCATATGCTATACCTGGGCTATTGGAAATAGGAAAAGATGGTTTTGAGTTGTCTTAGACCTTCCTTTTATGATCCTCTTATCTCTCGTATGCTGCCTAATACCAGTAGCATGCTGTACGACTCCTGAACCAGTCGGTGTTCCTGGGTGGTGACATATATGTGCTCCTCCCGGTCACCCCTTTGTTTCTAATCCCTTCAGACCTTTTCCGTTCCATTTTATCATCATATCCAATCATTTCCTGCTTAGTCTGCTGTTCCTAAAGCCCCTGCATCACTCCCTATGTCCATTCCATTCCTTCCACCCCTTTAGCCACCAAGGCACTAAAGTGCCGTGAACTGGGATCTGCGTGTACAGTACAGACAAAAATAATCATAGAACCATGGGAAATGTAGCTAGGGATGTGAATCTTTTGTAGAACCTTTGTATTATATATATCTTTAATGTACCATGCATATAGCTGTTATTTTTGTGCTAATTTCTACTTATATCTATTTTTTAGTGAGTTTTCTTATGTATCCATATAAAGATGGCATCTTGTTATCCCTTTATCTATAACATGGGGGTCTGTGTTCTTTATCTACTGCCTATTTTTGTGTTTTTAGGTATTTTAATTTTGTAAAATCTAATTTCTAAGTATTTTTAACACAAACAATAGAGTGATAGTGATAGGCTGGCTGCAGTGATCCACATTAGGACATTGGAACATACAGTGGTTGGTTAACAGGCAAGATGTTGCATAGACCATTCTCATTTTGCTGGTCTGGATCAGGCCTGAGATGCCTAGCAGAAACAGGAGTAGAATTTCCTTGGGGAATTTGCACCATTCCAAGGTGATAGCCACTGGAAGTCAGCCATGTCTGAGATCAATCAAGGAGCATATACTGTTTGTCAATGCTGCTGCTGAAACTAGACTCCTCTTGTGCCATCAGTTGCACTGCTTGGCTAGCTGTGTTCGAGAAACATGATTTACAGAAGCAGCACTTGTGTAGTGGCTGTTTCTTCCTGCAGAAGATATAATATCATACGATGGAGATAGCAGCATGTTCTAGTGAAGCATTCACCTTCTATACATTCTGTTGCATTCCTGTCAGCCAGGACATATGCATTGAACAACAGATCAATTCTGATTTTGCATTATATCCATGGGTCAGATGACATGCAATGTGGAGGGTGATTTATCTTAGATGCCATTGTTTGCAATATCAAAGACACCCATGAACTTACTAGGAGAATAGTCAGTATGGATTTAAAACAGAATAACAGGGGACAGGTACTTCATGTCCATTTGGCTGAGATGACTTGGTTTGCATCTTCAGCTAATGGAACATGGGTGGTGTCCATTCAGAGGTCAAGTCAGCATAGTTTCAAAATAAAATGAGCTTGAGTCATTTGGGATACTTTCATGATGTTGATTGCTCTCTGTTGGAACTCCTTACTGTGTCATGCTCCAATGATGATTCAGTGCAATTATCTCAAATCTTATGAAAGTGGATATTTGTAATTAGACTAAATGAGGCATGCTGGCTGGTGGATGATTGATGTGGTAAAGTATTTGTAGTGAAGCATGTATTAATGTGAATTTGAGAATGTGAACCACCATTCCAGAAGTAAACCAAATCTCAGAACCAGAGACAACAGACAAACCAGAAGAAAAAGGCACAAATGTTGGAGATGAAGAGGAAGTAGAGAAATCAAGGGACACCAAAGTGGAGAGGGCACAGGCCCCTGGCTTGGCCTATCAAACACCACTACAACAGAGGAAAAAGACACAGCATTGATGGCTGAGATATCTAACATTGCTAATGGTTTCTCTAAACTAGAGTAAACTGAATCAGCATTCATCATACTTGCAGGAACAAGCCAGCCAGCTACAAAGTTACCATGGGTTCACCAGAAGCATAGAAATGATGATGTTAGGATCTCACCTTGTGAGATCCCTGCTTGCTTAGTCAGTATCATTAAGTAATCCTTTCACCTATTTGAGTAATCCCACTCTCCCCTTTGTTTACTCAACCTAGAGTCTAGACCTCAATTCATTTATTTGGTTAGTTTCTTTGCACATGATACACTTTCCTATTTTAGTATTTCCCATTGCCTCATGCAACAATCTTTGTAACACACCTCACCCAAACCTTATTCTTACTCATACATGTTTCACCTCACCTTTGTTTTAATTCCCATTCTGGAAACCCCTCTGTTCTTTCAATTTGAAATTATTCTGACTATTTGAAATACTAATCTAGTATAAAACATGTATGTAAATTGATAGTTCTGTAGTCTTAAATTGACTAAAATGACCCCAAGTCTTTTGTCAAACCCTACTCCTCAGAAATTAGGGATCTCCTAGGATCTGGATGCCACAGCACATAAGCTGAAACCAAGCCCTACTTCAAACCTCACCCAAAGTCCCAACCTTGTGTGAACTTATGCAAGAACCTTGGCTCAGCCCATTCTTAACAGGTGAGGCACTTGCAAAATTAAATATTATATTCTCTTAGGGTACAACACATGGACCCTCATTGAAAGACCACCAGATATTAATCTCATAGGCAGATAGACACTCAGGGTCAAATACAACAATCTCAGATCCATCAACAAATTCAAATCCAGACTAGTGGTACAAGGATGTTAGGACTCAATTTCAATGAGACATACTCACCCACCATAAGATTCATATCCATCCAACTCATACTCACACTAGCTGCAAAATATGATCTAGAGCTCAAACACATAGATGTTGAAAGAGCATGTCTCGATAGGATACTCAAGGACAATGGTAATATGATATGGATTATAGCTGTACAGTAGTTGTATTTTAAAATACAAGATACTTGTAGAAGACACTAACATAGCCTCTGGATATCTTAATACATTGTGGATATGTTGAAAGGTTGTGCATACATATATGAATTTTAAATTTTCAGATCCTTTGTCATACAGTGGCTTAAAAAAAATTCCCAATGTTCTAGCCCTCTTTGTTATAAATAAATGAGGAATACATCTTATATAGTCTAAACAGTAGAGAACATATAAAAAAACCTAGACAGAGAACACATGATCTTTTAGTTAGTATATGCATGCAAGATTGAAGTTCTCAATGGTCTGAAGGACCTCCAAAAGAAAGTGAAGCTTTCTGTACATTTTCTATCATTCTACACTAGTTTACATCTTCAATGACTACAGGGACTTCCCCTCAGGTTGATAGGTGCCTGGGTAGCTAAAGAGCAGGAGGAATGGAATGGAGATAGGGAGTCAGCCTGGAGTCATGGAGAGATCAGAGCTGATGGGAATCCAAGAGAAATGGAGATAAAAGGATATGGATAAGGTCCAGACTGAACAGAAGCAAGGGAAAAGAGAAAAGAAGCACATATAAGCACTTACTGGGGCTTCCTGCCTTATTGGGAGTGTAGCACATGGCTTAGAAACTGGAGAACTGGAGGAAAACTAAGAATAACAAGAAAAAGAAGTAGCAAGCATTTTCACATGTTTTTTGATCAAAAGCAGACAGAATATACATGGTACAGTGATATGTATAGCACAGAGAGCCATTGCCCCTGTCCTGAAGTAGTTTTATTTCCCATTTCACTCATATCATCATTGGAATTGCAATACTGTATTTTTTTAATCCAATTTTACATATTTTGGGGCAATGCCCTAAGATGGTGTGTACATGAGCCAGAGACCACTCGCGTTCCATCAGGCGAGATGGCAACGGAACTCACCCAGTCAAAATGTCCTTCAAATATATGCTTTAGTATCCCCATACGGCAGTCCATACCCGGACCGAATTGTCTTTTGAGCAAGACACAACATGTGCACCATCGGCAAAGACACACCGCACGGTATCCGAATGTCCCTCGAGTATGGGCTCGATCTTCCCTGTCATGGCATTCCAAATCCGGACGGACTTGTCTTCCGAACCAGAAACCAGATGTTTGCCATCACGTGAAAACGCCACACACCCCACCGGATCTAAATGACCCTTCATTTCCCGCTTTAACTTTCCGGTAGCCACATTCCATATCCGCACTGACTTGTCGATCGAGCAAGTCGCGATTTGTTTCCCATCTGGTGAGAAGGACACGCCATACACCCAATTCGAATGTCCCGTCAGCACATGTTCTACCTCCTCCGTGTTGGCATTCCATATCCGGACCAAGCCATCTGCTGACCCAGACACAACCAGTGTCCCATCAAGTGAGAATGACATTGAACACGCCCAGCTGAATGTCCTGTCAGCTCAAGCCCTCTCTTCCGCCAAATCACACGCCAAACACGAGTTAAGCTTGACACCCTGCGTCTCCTACCTGAGAGCAGACCGAATTCAACCTCGACTCTCTCATACTTAGATCCCAAATCCGGACTGGGCAGTCCCAAGCGCCAGAGATAACCCGTCAGGCGAGAATGCAACATGACACGCATGTCCCTTCAGCACATGCTCTCCTCGCATGCCAGATCCGGATCGAGGAGTTGGCCAATCCGGTCACAGTTCGTGTCCCTTCAGGCGAGACGGAAACGGATCTCACCGAATTCAAACGATCTAATGTATGCTTTGTCTCCCCGATAGTAGCATTCCAGATACGGACTGAGCAGTCAAATGAGCCAGACACCACACGCGACCCGTCAGGCGGGAAAGCGGCGGACACCACCGAATGTGAATGCCCCTCCAGTATGTGCTCCATTTCGCCCCGCGTTGCATCCCAGATACGCACCGTCATATCATCCGACCCAGACACGACACGTGTACCATCAAATGAGAAAGCCACTCACATTATCCAATCCGAATGCCCCTCAAGCTCCCGCTGTCTCCCGGGAACTCGCACTCCAGATTCAGATGGACTTCCACGAACCAGAGACGAGACGCGTCCCGTCAGGCGAGAAAACCAGACACAACCCCATGCAAATGACCCTCATATATCCCCACCATCTCTCCTGTAGTTGCGTCCCAGATACACAACGATTTGTCGTGTGATTCAGACACAGCGTGTGTCCCATCAGGGGAGAACGCAACGCACCGCACCCTATCCAAAGTTCCCTCCAGCATGCGTTCCATCTCGCCAGTAATCGTATTCCAAATACGAACCGACCTGTCCGCTGATCCAGTCACAATTCGGCGGCCGTGGCTAGAGAACATGACAGAAGTAACACGTCCACGGTGTCGCACGACATGCTCTGATGTCAGCTCCCATCCATCTACAAGGCCAACTAGGACTTTAGCTTGAGGTACATTGCAGAATGATGTTGCATATATCTGTCATAGTAGAGACTGTTTAGGAATCCAAGTACAGGCAGAGTGATATGTGTTGAGACAGTGACGGCTGATTGCCTCAGATACCATCTGGAGGCATTGACGAGCATCATCAAACAGCGATGTGTTCTTATTGTATGTCATTGGGTATTTCTGTCAAAGTGGTAAGCTAGTACTCTTTTCCACATAGTGCACTCACCAATGTGGCATCTTTGGCATTGCACAGTGACTTGACACCTGATTCTACCTCACCAATTGTACTGAGGCACTCAAACCACTGCAATAAATGGTTATCTGCAAATTCTGAGAGACAGTCAAGTATGGCTGGCAGCTCTCCAAGAGACAATGCTTCCAGAAGATGAAATGCCCAGTGCATGCATGAGTATTGGAGGGCCTTTGAAATTATCCCTGGATCTTTGATTTCATGGGGGAACACTCCCATTCCATCCTCAGGTAAATCACAGATGTTACATCTAAGAGAGTTGTTCAAAAGTTGAAGGCACCTGATGGTGAGCATTTGGTGACCTCTTGTGTAGTCTACACCATGTTCTTCTCAGCGCTCTGGATCCACGATGAACTCGTGAAACGAGGCGTGAACAATGTTGACGTGATCGTGGTCATATGACGGAAGATGAATAACTGAATTAAATGGAGATAGATCATGTCTAGCCTCCTTGTTGCCCAACAGGGAGGCAGTGCCAGTTACCGAGAGCGAATTTCGGAGAAGGACCACAGTGGCAAGTACATCATGTCTCACGGACCTCTGACGATACGATCTTATAAAATGTCATCACAGTAGTCATAATTGCTCATGTAGCATGATAGTACGACAAAGCACAAATACTGCCGTATCAAAGATCGGTTAAATGTTGAACACAGTTGAGCTCTGTAATATTATGAACGCTTACTTGTAGTTATACCTGCATTGGAACGGATTGCACTTGTCAACGAACAGTCTGGCTGAAACAGTCAGCATGGACTACATGGTCATAGGGTGAAGTAGATCAAGGACGTATGGCAACAAGCTTAAAGGGTACCAAATGATGTGTTGACATTCTTTGAAGAAGGAGAAAGTGTAACCCATCTGTCAAATATTGGGCCAAGCGATGTTCAAGTAACCATAGTGGGGATCATAAGCTCTCCAATCACAAATTACTGTAAAATATGATTGTATGTTCTAGAATGAGCCTGTGTGACAAGGATAATATGTCAATATGTATTATAGTCAGAGCAGCAAACAATGTTGATATATGTAGTAGTGTTGGGGACTATTTGGTTGTATGGGCGCTAATATGAAAATTTCGAGGCTTGCAAGCAACCATGTCCTCCATATGTGTTAGTATCTGTGTCTGTGTCTGTGTCTGAGCTTCCTATCTCTCTCTCTATTTTACTACTGCACTCAACAAACAATGAATTATAAGACACACACTTTGTTGGTGGTGAACTCTGAGAATTACACTGCTGAATAATAAGGAGGAGTACATGGTGATGCTCTATCAAAGAGAGGATTCCCACAGTCTCCAGGGATTAATGCGCATTTGATTACATAATAAGCGCCCATACAACAAACATTAGACGGGGATAAGAGTTACATTCAACACACTTATTGGTCCCAAAGATACAATTGTATGACCAAATGGTAAGAACCACCCAGGGAATTCCTACGGAGAACCATCTGACACCCAGACTGCGAAGTGGCAAGACACCATGCTTTATCATGGGTGTAGGATGCAGTTATAAAATTGACTCGGACAGCTAGCTGAGTTGGCCCCTCACATCCTTTTCTCTGCTAGCACAAAAGCAAAGCAAAGTCTCAGCTATAGAAACTAAAAGTGCAGGGGTATCCATAGAGGTCGCGAGTAATAGAAATTAAAGATTGTGTCTGTGGGATGGCCATGGAAAGTAAGAGATGATCACTAGATTCTTACCGCGGTCTATAAACTTGGGGAAGCAAAAATACTTAGATAAAAAAATCTCCGAATTGATAGGTCAATGTTCATTAATGCATTGACCTTTTCAATCCAGAGTAGGGATAACACTAAACTTATGGGATCGAAGCCCAAAGATGACAAGTATGTAGCCAGTATCTTGATACTAGAAAATGTTGCCTCTGCGGTGTTAGGGGAGAATCCGTCATGGAAATTGTTCATGATGGAAATATGGATTGTGATAATGCACCTTGATTCAAATTGGCTGATGTAGACAGTATAAAACTTGTTCCTCAACTCATACATACATCATGGCTCAACATGACTGAACTTGTACATCTGGCTGGTATAACGAATGATTGGAGATTGGTTTGGAGTTGACCAATGGGATTTAAGGGATGATAAAAAGAAAGTAAATGAAAATTGAAATGAAAAAGAAAAGATAACGGTGATGTGGCTTAACTGCGAATTTTTTTTAACACATTAATAGATATAGATGGTCGGACTCAAATGGAAGTTGTAAACTATGTCCCTATGCGCTAGCTGCAAAAATATCTTACCGCAACCGGAGTTCGAGTTACACAAGAGAAAAAGTACAGTTGCAGGCTGTATCTGTTTATAACTTCCGCTCACAAAGTCGTTAAGCCAGAGGATGAGATCCACTAGTAGCCACAAAAATTATCTTTGAACAAGTAAACTGTCACAACACAGGCACGACACGAAGACACCGTAACAGAAAACCAAACCAAACTCAGAATCGAGTATATCATCACACTCCTAAAAATGTGTTCCGAATCGGAAATAGCGGATCGAGAAACTATACACAACTGTCGCAATAATGAGACCCGTGAGATACCTCGTGACGATCCGGGACAGGCACAGTTGCATACCTCTAATGGGCCCGTATCTTCCTCTCGACTTCCGACCTCCTAAGGCTTCAAGATGGCCTTTCGGACGACTGCACGAGCTTTCATTCTCCCTCTTCGCAGTTGCATCGGCAGACTATTGAGCCTTCCATTGACCAATAGAGGTCCCATCTTTTTTGGAAGAGGGCCAAGTTGTGGCCCCAGTCCGTATGAGAGATTGGGTCTGTTGATTGATTGTGAAGGCTCTTGGCCTTGCGTTGTCGTAGCGAACGTTGTCTCGTCACCCCCGTAGGATGGTGGGTACGGTAGATGCGGATCAGGCTCATTGAACCTG
>QFEC01008163.1:0-12952 GCA_003316585.1 Gomphus bonarii
TGATGGAAGGTGATGGAAGGTGATGGAAGGTGATGGAAGGTGGTGGAAGTTTATAGAAGAACATAAACAGGAAACAACAACTGATGGTGATCTCCAACTGAACCCTGACAGCTGACCCTGACTTGACCTTAGCTGTATTGATCATTTAAATCTCTACTTTG
Source organism: Gomphus bonarii (assembly GCA_003316585.1). Classification (NCBI taxonomy): domain Eukaryota; kingdom Fungi; phylum Basidiomycota; class Agaricomycetes; order Gomphales; family Gomphaceae; genus Gomphus; species Gomphus bonarii. The sequence goes on from QFEC01008163.1 coordinate 162, forward strand.
AGGACTAGAGATTTTGGGCTCAGGGTGGTTGCTACTATGTATTTCTTTGGAAGCTTCCTTTCTCACTTTCAGAGCCATACCTGAGGGAGCTTTGAAGGTCTAGGGGTGGTGTCAGGTTTTGGTTTGGCTATCTTAGTCTCAGTGGGATAAGTGTAAGGGAAACCCCTGTTGCACTTATGGAATGTCATGCAGTGCTAGCAAGGGGGAAATCCTAAGTTAAAGACCATCTTATGTACAATAAAAAGGTTCAGGAGCCTTGGCCAAAAACCTTGGGTCATTCAGCACATTCCTGGCCAAGCTGGTTCAGTTTTGGCTTAGGGCTTGGAATGGGTCATTCCCTGACATTAACCCTAGCTGGATTGATGACTACCCCAAATTTGTGTCCAAACTGAAAGATAACTTTGGACCCCATGGCCCCATAGGTGAAGCCAAAGCTAACCTTGAAACCCTTCAAATGTATGATAGCCAATGAGTCACCAAATACTGTACCTGGTTGAATTCAACCAACTTGCTGCATGCATCCATTGGGGGGACATTGTACTCTGCCATCAGTTCTATAACAGACTCCTAGCAAGAATTAAGATAGAATGGCTTGTGTTGGAAAACCCAAAATGTTCTATGAACTCCAAATCCTGACACAATTTATTGACATCTGATATAGGGAAAGATACTCTGAAGTTGCTTGAGAACCCACCTCAAACAAAGTCTTGGACTAGCAACAAAACCATTCAGATTGTTGTAATTAGCACAGTAGTCTAGAGACAAGTAGCTCAGTGAAAGGGTAATTCACTAAGCCATTACTATTATCATACCTAGAGACAAGTAACTACATGATGGAGTGAGCATACATAGTCTCTCAGTGTATACAAGGGCATGTACCTCAGTGAAAGGGTAATTCACTGAGATACATCTACCTACATGTCCAATACTTATATTGCCCTGGTCATTCATGACCAGGGCTGCTATACTACCATCATAGTCCCAGTCTGCATTCTATGCTTACCAGTGCTATCCTATTAACCTCAATACAAATGAGACCTGTGATATGAAATAATCATATCTCTGGAAGTTCCACATTTATTTGCTACATTCCTTATTTTAAATATAGCTGAGATCTTAGAGCATAAGTCATAATATTCCTATGATTTTAAAAATCAATCTGAATTTCCTATTAGATACACAATCCAAAACTTCCAAACATGCAAACAGTTTTGTTGCTTACTGTATTAATAATAAGAAATAGTCCATTTTAATCTAAAAAGATTAAGATCAAGAAGTAAATTGTCAGTATTATAAGATTCTTAGGCTAGAGTTCTCTATGTAAAAGTGACTATTGGACACAATTTTCTTGTAATTTTCTTGTAATTTTCTTTGTCAGAAAATGCTGTGGGTATGCATTACATAATGCAAACCGAATTGGATATATGACTATACAGCTTAACGAACCATCGTGGAAAATACGCAGTGAGTTTCTTCACTCACCATCTCAAAACTGACCTGATGCTTATCGTACTATGAAGCTAGGCCGTGTCCTTTTTATTCCCAGGGCAAATGTTTCTTTGCAAAGAACTGTAGTTTCTTGCATCAGGCCATAAGTTCGCCAGTGACATGTATAGCCTATCCCGAGTACTCTCACTCCCAATATAAAGGGACAGCAACTAGTACAGAAGTACGACCTATTGACCCAGCAAGGATACCTTTCAATGATACCAAGCAACCCTCACGTCTTTATCCTGATACTGGCGCTGAGCATTATGACTGTGACTCTAATTTTGATCCTAACGACCAGAACGTCACCGACGACCATTCACCGACGATTCCAAACGCTTCCTTCTCGTCCACTGTGAACATCATCAGTGGATCAGGTATTTCCCGCGACTCGGTGGTTACTATAAAGGCCGATTCGTATGATCCTGAGGGCAAATCTCGTGTTTCACCATCTTTAACTCTATCTTCTTATCATTCAGAGCGCCAAAGGGGTCCCTCGTTATCGTTATCAGTTCCTTCTAATTCCCTCCAGAAGGTATCTGTGGAGTCTGGGCCTTCACTTTCCTCACTTCATGAAGATGTCAATGATGACTCTCTGTCTCACAACCATATCCCATCCTCTATCTCGTCAGCCATGACTCAGGAAGTGGTTGTTCCTAATTTTGGTGGACTTTCGCGCACCATACCACCATTCATCTTGGTAAGATAGTCTCAATTACCTTCGAATGTGACTTTGACAATCGTCACAGGCTAATTCCGGAAGCTCTTCACTTATAACAAATCGGCTTGCCAAGTCACGAGTGCTTGTATCATCTTCACCCCCAGCAGTTACGCTTGATGACAATCTATCCACACCATTTTCTGCTGGCGCTCTTTACGCCTGCTATCAACAAGATGATTGTCTCACATGCTACTCTCCGCTAATGCAAGATACGACAATTGATACGACTCAAGACGTCGCTTCAGCAGAACACGTATCCTCAATGCCGCACACAACCTCGAAGCCTCCAAGCTGGTTAAAGCCACTGAAACTAGTGGGTGTTACTAGCAGCTCAATACCATCTTTGTAGTGAATTCTTGCAGGCTTCTACATTGTCCCCCCAAACAGATTTCCACATTTCACCCTCAACAAGCGACCTTGAAGAAGTAAATGACGGTAAGAGTCTCCCTTTGCCTCTGATCTTTTATATTAACTAATTTTAATCCAGCGTCTGCACCCCAATTTGTAATACCGCATTCACCCCCAACTTGTGAATATTCTGGATCATTGCACCCATTGGACCAATCGCCAGTTGCTCGAGAAAGCCTCACTGAGGTGAGCGTGGAACTTTGGGTACCGCATAGTTCTAATAAGTCTCTTAGCCTTACCTTAGTTCTTCAACATCTTTTATTCCTGCCTATACCCCTTATACCACCGTTTCCTCTGACGGTGACAGCTACGTACCCCTGGAACTTTCACATCCCGAAGCTCTTGACATTGATCCGACCAGCTTCCTACCACCATCTCCTTGCGAGACTACTCATGTCCTTTCTTCACCAGCAAGCGTCAGCTTATCTGAACCCACGGGTCACTCACCCAGAACAAGACTTAGAACGGGACATTTTTCATACGCTGATCCTAATATAGACGCATTCCATTACCTCAAAAAGGCCACGCCACCAAGAGAGCAGCTCCGAAGTGCACTTGAACGAAGGGCTATGAGAATGAAAGAGAGTTCTCTTCTACTGGTGCTTAAGTTTCATTTATTATTTATAGATGACGAGACTGATTATATAGTTCTAGAGTTCGGTTGATTTTAGTCAGGTCGCTTTTAATGATGAAACACTTTCTTCCTGTGCCCAGAGCTTGGCATTGGAGTCCACTGCCACAACCTCTCTGTTACACAGTCGCAATATATCAACCGTGAGTGACACATTTTGCTAGCATTATATGATAAACATATGTAAATTAGGTGTCCGACTTTCATTTATCCAGACCGTGGGACAAGCCGCCAAAAGTCGACTCGTTCTCACTTTCTGAATCGTTCCCAACTGCAAGTGATGTGTATCTATCGATACATTCTACTAATGCGTTCAATAGTGTTCAGTCTCAGACTCTTTACTCCACCAGGGCCAATCTTCTCCCCCTCGAAACTTACTCGGCTTTCAAACCATGCCGTATGCCAGGTCGACTCCGAAACTCACTGATGCGGCAGCTCTCTCACACACACTACCTTCTGACCCATCTTCTCGCCCAGAGCTTCTATTTGCGATTGCCTCCGATCAGCCAGCCGAGGTCGAAAGGCTGCTTTCCACGGGGAAAGCATCTGCAAACGAAACGACAGGCACTGGTGCTGGACTGCTGGAGTTCACTGTCACTAATGAAGGACTAAAGAACAAAACTGAAATCGTTAAGATCCTTTTGAAATATGGTGCAGATCCCGACTCCTTGAAACGTCACTCGCTGAGTAACGTTGACAAACTTTTTGTGGGTTCTCAGCGAAGTCCAGATGTGGTGAAGAAGATGGAGGAGGGTATGAATCCCGCTTTGAAGTGGGTCTTTGTTATATCCGTATATCGCCTTTGTTTAACCCTCCATGAATAGATATTACTTCAACCGCCCGCAGTCTTTGGATGTAGACTCAAAGCCAGCACTAGAAGCTTTGCAGCAGTCGTCGTTTGCGCCTCTTATCAGAGCGAGATTTGACCTCATTGGTCAAGACAGAGCTTTAGATGAATTATATCGTGTGTTAGGGGTACACTCTCAACGACAGGGCAAAAATGCTCTTGTCATACTTCTTTGTGGTGCGTCAGGATATGGAAAGAGCCTCTTAGCACAGAAAGGTGCGCCATCAGTTCCCACCGTCTATACTGAATGCATCTTGAAGAAATATGGTATTCCATGTCTAGTTGGTTCCTTGCTGAATGTCCCGACTCACACGATTAATATGACCTCTCTACGCTCCCAACATGATCTCTGGCAATGCCTTTCCACGGGTGTGGACGACGTGTGTACCCCTTGGCAATAAAGCCAATAATCATGACTAATTCTACTCCCCCCGCAGGCCTCCCCCCACCTGGATCTCAGTGAATTTTTGATCGAGAATCAAGGCAAGCGCTGTGTAGTTGTGCTTGATGTTAGTTCATCTCTTGCCTCTGAGCCTGACCGAACATTGTAGTTTGCTTATTCATACGAACTATAGGAGATCGAAAAGGTGGACGACGCTAAATCATTGAATCCATTGCTCCTGCCATGGGATATTGGTGGGCATCATTGTCCATTAGATCTTCACTCTAAACTTTGGCGTGGCCCAGGTCGTTGCAGTCTCGAGCAAAAGAAACACACCAATACTTCGCAAGTTATATGGATAGCGACATCCAATCTTGGGCAGAAGATCATTTCTGAGCATGTCAAGGCATGGGGACACCCGGATACACCACCTACCCGCGGCGAATACACAATGCTCGCCACAGTTATCCGGAGACGTATTGCTGACGTCCTTGGTGTATGTTACTGGTTTCCCTTCAGTTACTATCTCTCTCACGACATTTATTGAAGGCATCTCTATTGTCTCGCGTAACAACCATTCTCCCGTTCCTACCGTTCACTGAGGAGGAGAGGATCGCCATCGGGACTGAAGCTGTTCTCGCATACCAAGAATGCTTGAGTACTCCTCTCTCTTCCGTAGAGATAGAGGATGTAGTTAGACGAGCGGTCATGGATGTTAACTTGGTGGAAGATGAGGGGGTAAGATCATTGTATCGGGTCGTGGAGACACACATGACCAAAATATCACAAGAGTAACGACAGATTTTTATTAGTGTTTGAGGGATTCGTTTGTTTTGAAGGGGGCTGAATAAAAAACAACCCTGTGGGATCAGCAGCGCAGAATAAATCTTAACATACCACTACAATAACCTATAGTTGTCACTGCCAGATTTCGGTCTACGATGATACAAAAGAACCAGAACAAAAATCGTGGTTTCTGGATATAAGGATTGGAACTCCTCACTGTCAACCATGTAAAGACAGCGAAGACTAGTACGAAGATCTCAGTATTTGAACGTGGGGTCAAATGACTGAGAAAAGATTTACAACGGGAAAGTACTCCAGTATATAGAGTATGGTAGTTAGTTCGATGTCCCCTCAGTCACATTCCCACTTACTTGACTGAGACTCTGTCTAGCTTTCTATAGGGTACGGATTTCCTGTCCACATACATACCACATGGAAGGACTAGTTTACAACCAACAACTAAAATTAAACTAGCCACCAAAAATGTTGGTATATTAACTGCTGATGGGTAGATGCTATGGTCTAGGAAATGCAAGTCTATCCTCAAAGGCTATGTCCTCTGGACATACATCAAAGGGACCTGACAACCAAATTCTGGCTTACATGACCAAGGTCAACAATTAGATCCACATCCATGACTGTATCATTGGAGCTCCCTGTCTTGTTGACAAATCCCCATCTCAAAAATTGTGAACCTCACCACAGGATGAGATGCATTGGAACATCCCAAAGGGAAGATGTACCAAAGTGGGATGATCTCCAAATTTAATGCCTTTCAAACTGCTATGTATGCTCATTTCATCTCCCTGGACACTGAATGCTACTATTTGTTAAGGTACATGTCCAGAGGTAAGTTAGAGTATCAGAGTTGGTTGGAGGAATGGAGGTAAGTCAGAGAGTATTGGACTAAGTTAAAGTTGGACAGGATAGGCTTCAACTATTGATCTGGCCTTTGATAATTGCAGTCCCTGTATTTCAGAATAGAGATGGACTTGGAAAACTTAAGACATGTTGCTAGACTATGCATTCATGGATAAAATTGTTGTAGTCTAGATATGAACTCAGTTGGGTAAATGGTTAATGACTAATCATATATACCTAGACATGAACTATAGAAAGTATACATGAGTGAGGTGTTAATAAGTATAGTAAGTATAGTAGTCTGGATATAGTACTCACCTCAGTTGAGAAAAGGGTAAATAACTCAGGAGAGGACTTGGAAGTATGCATATATATATTAGAGAACAATAAGGAATGTAAACAGACATAGTGTGGATGGTATGGATACATTTATATATAAATGTGTCCACTTTCCAGATGTGCTCACATCTGCATACTCTAACAAAAGTAATATCTGATGTCAATATATTTCATCCTTGCATGAAACTTATTGTCTTTAGACAATGTGACTGCTCTCTGGTTATGACAGTTGATTGTGACAGGCATGCCATCTGTACCTCATATCTCCTTTAGTAACTATCAGATCCACAAGGCTTCTTTTACCATGTGAGCTAATGCTATATATTCAGCCTCAGTGCTTGAAAGACCAATGATGTATCACTTTTTCAAGCTCTATAATACCATACCCCTTTCCATATGAAACACTTAGCTGAAAATAGAGTGCCTGTGAGTTTGACTCATTCAGTTGACATTACAGAACCCTTTGATTGTGGTCAGTGACTGTTTACCAAATGTGAGTTATAGGTCTCTAAATAGACTATAATTTGTTTTAGTACTCTCCAGTGAGTTTCAGACAGATTCTGGATGAACTGAGTTAATACTCCCACTGAATAGCTTATATTGGATCTGGAGATTATAGCTGGCCAGAATATACTGTCAGTGAATTCATCAAGTATGTATAGAGTACTTCTAGTTCTAGCAGTGATTACCAATGCAAAGTCTACAGGTAAGACATCTAACCAGTCATTTATATAGTTAGGGAACTCTGGACTTATGATACCTGGTAGATCCTCATTTAATTGTACTACTACTAGGGCCTTTATATATGAGCTTGTAGGCTCCTTGAGGCTTTCTAGCATAGCATTCACATTCTAACTGCTTTGGTTTATCATTTTGTTCTGGTAGTTCCAAGAGTAATTGATTTGAAGGTTTGTCTTCTGCTATAAGTAGTAATTAGTTTAGAGTATTGCACTGAATTTTCCAGTTTATGATTGATGTCAGGGGGACAGCCCCTTATTTCTTTTATTTCTTTTATTTCTTTTATTATCCCCTTAGTCTCCACTCCTGTCTCTATCCCATCAGCTAATTGCTAGTTAGTTAGCTCTGTTTAGGCTCAGAGATCCAGTAGGATAGGCACTGGGGTACTGTATAGCTGCTTAGTCAGAGGGGGCCTCCAGTTCTTTCTCTTCTGGACCCCCCTCACTAGGTATGCTGGTCTTTGGTATTTACTGTTGATTAGCACTTATAGATTTACTTCTGGACCCCCCTCACTAGTGTCTGCTGAGCTGTGTGCTCCTTTGTCAGTACTAGAGTGAGGTTGCCCTTACAATTGAGGAGTGGTATGTTTTTTGATATGATATAAAATTTTCTATGCAGCTCTCAGACTCTAGCACCAACTGAGGACTGCATTGAACTCATTAGTGCAATAATGGAATATTAACTCAATGCATCTGCTCTCTCCAGTCTGAACTCTCTGATAATATGACTCAACTCTGAACTTATTCCAAACAAATACATCAGTATGCTTATTGACTTAGAAGAATCCACTCACTGTTTCTTAGACTCCAAACCTACAACATTACCCCAATCCCACTCTACCTCTTTGATGGCTCCACTAACTTGGTCATCTGAAAAGCGATCAACCTCCCAGTTTGTTTCCCTGAGAGGGAAAAACACTCATTTACATTCTTCATAAATTCACTAGATTCCAGCTGTTTGACAGTCTTTGGACACAACTGGCTGCTACAATCCATTGATTGACTGGGCTTTGATTAGTATCACATTTGGTTCTCTGCCCCAGCTAAGTCTATTATACCACCCAAGCCAGCAATATCAGTCCCATGCTCATCCAAACCTCCAAATCCAACCCCACTTGTTGCATCCAGAATTGCTCTGGTCAATGCAGCAGTATTTGCCTGAATTTCCAAAATGGACAGCATGCAAACCTTCCAACTACTCATCTCAGCATCTGAAAAGACAGACTCCATCAATGCTTCAATTGACATGACTGATATCCTGAAAGAATACCATGATTTCTCAGATATTTTCAGTAAGACCTGAGCTAACACAGTAGCTCTACATCATCCCTATAACCTCAAGATTGAACTCAAAGATAGAACCTTTCCTCCCTTTGATCCAATCTATTCACTCTCTCAGAGTGAACTAAAAACACAGAATTTTTATATGAACCCATTTCAATAGGTTTCATCTTCCCAGCTTGGTCTCCTAGTAGAGCTCTGGTCTTATTTGCTTATAAAAAGGACAGCTCTCTTTGACTTTGTATCAATTTCTGAGGTCTCAACAAGATTACAAAAAAGGATCATTACTCACTCCTTGAGTGACTGACCTCCTTGACAGTCCTCAAAAGGCTTGGATAGTCACCAAAATAGACCTCTGTCATGCCTACAGAATCTGTGAAGGTGATGAATGGAAAACTGCCTTCTAAACCAGATATGGGTCCTTTGAGTGGTATGTGATGCTCTTCAGACTCACCAACTCTCCAGCAACATTTCAATCCTTATAAATGACATCTTCTCTGATCTCCTGAACATTTTGGTCCTCATTTACTTGAATGACATCCTCATATATTCAGATGACCTTGACCAACACCAAGGATATGTCCAAGATGTACTCCAGTGCCTCTGAAAGAACCATTTGTACACTCATGTGGACAAATGCTTTTTCCACATTGACACTGTTGAATACCTCAGATACATTCTCTCATCTGATAGCCTCACCATGGCCAAAGTCAAAGTCAAAGTCATCCAAGATTGGCCCAAACCCCAATGCCTCCTTGGATTTGCAAAATGCTATCAACACTTTATTTTCAATTACTCTGACCTTACCATTCTACTGACCTCTGTAACCCAAAAAGATACTCCATGGGTTTTTACTGAAGCATGTTGGACCTCCTTTGAAAACTTGAAGGAGGCATTTACCACCACTCCTGTACTCACCCACTGCTCCCATAACTACCCATTGGATCCCTGAGCCTCCTCTTGTCATTGAATCTAATATCTTGGACTATACACTTGCTACTATACTATCTACCATTTCTCTGATAGACAATGACATCCACCCAATTGTATTTCACTCCCATACCTTCACTCCTCTGGAGTTAAACTATAACATCCATGAAAAAGAATTGCCCACAATTTTTGAAGCTTTCAAGTCCTGGAACCACTACCTTAAAGGCTCTTCTAAAGCAATTGATGTTGTCACTGACCACAAAAACCTGAAATATTTTTCCACAACCAAGCTCCTCATTTGATGTCAAGTTCAATGATCTGAATACCTTTCTCAATTCAGCCTCATCATCCAATTCTGTCCTAGTTGACTCAGTGCAAAGCCTGGTGTACTGATAGAATATTGGAATGTCTATCCTAAAGATGGAAAAAGTAACTATGTGATCATCCATCCACACAACCTACTATACTCAGATATTGGACAATCACTTCAATTCAACCCCATTGTATCCCTTCAACTTGACAACCCTACCAAATGTTGGTCCATAGACCCTGAAGGTTTCCTCCTCCTGGACAGATGTATTTACATCCCTCACATTGGTAACCTCTGACTCCAAGTACTGCAGGACAAGCATGACCACTTAATCTCCGGACACTTTAGACAGAATTACATGCTTGGACTCATCTATAGAGAGTACATTTAGCCTAGGTTGGCTCTGTTAAGTCTTACATTAAATCCTATATACTACTTGTATGTGTTCTAAATCCCAGAGACAAACTATGAGACCGTCAAAGAAACACTCAGAAATTTTTTTAGGTTCCTTTGAAATCATTGCTTAAGTTGGTTCAGTCTCCTTCACCCTCCAACTTCCAGACAACATGCATGCAATACACCCCATCTTCCATGTCTCTATGTTAGAACTGTCAACTCTGCACAATTTCCCTCCCCACATCAACCTCCTGTCATTATTGATAGTGAACCTTAATATGAAATCTCTGAAGTCCTCAACTTCAAGATCAACAAATGTCACAAGTGTTAACTTCAATACCTTGCCAAGTGGTTGGTAAGTCTGGGGTTGAAGACGTCTTGTCTGGAGTTCAGTTGGAATAGCTGAGCTGTTGAAGTCAAACTGGGGTATGGAGTTGAAAAGACTTGGCTTCAACTTATGTATTGCACCCTCTTATATCATCTTGTCCTTGTATTTGTGGAGGTGCTACAGAGTGAGGTTGTGGAGTGAGGTTGTGGAGTGAGTTCACAGAGGTAACTAGGAGGAGACTAAATCAATATTTGAACTAGAGAACTAGCTACAAATACTTGGAGGTTTAAATACATTTGGAGCATGGGATAAATATGGAACAGGGTCATCCAAATGTGGAAGAATAAAAATATTAGGATGCAGGGGTGCTAAACAAGAAAGGGGGTTATGTGGAACTATAGAGCATACTACAAAATTATGGAAGGGATGATGGAAGGGATGACATGGAGCTCCATGTGTTGGAGTGATGATGTGGTGAGGATGACAAGAATGGAGTGTGGTGTGTGTGTGTGAATCACATGAAGAATGTAGAGGGTATCTGAGGGTGTGGAGTGTGATGGAGGGGTGAGTGTGACTCAGATTTGATGCAGAGGTGGATGACTAAGGGCACTAATATGGAGATTTGTCAGAGGTGATCTGGGATATAACAGTGGTCTGGATACCAAGGCACTGAAGACAAGACTTCTTGGCTTCCAGCATCTAGACTCACCAATGCTGCAGAAGTTGTCTTTGACTTCTACTAAGCATATCCTCACAAACCAGGACCCTTACTCCTTGCACAATGAAACTTGAGGAAGAAATATATATTATCATATTATTAAAGTATCTCTCCTTCTACAGCTTCTGCTTCTGGATCCCCCACTGACTCCAGACCCTCCAATCCACCAAAATCTGACCTTCTCTCCCAAATCAACCTCAACTCCTACCACTTCACTCTATTTTCCACCTCTACCTGGCTCCTCTTTGGACAGATTCCCTCCAGCTCCTCCAAACCATCTCAGGCCTTCCTCTTGCCCACTACCTTTGATAACCTGGAATGATTTTGCTTCAGCATCCCTTCATTCTCCTCCTTTGAGGCTTCTAAAGCCTTCCACTCACCCTCCCACACCAGCCATGGAAGGTACTTCACCTTCCACTCCTGACATCTGACACAGGAGGTCCCCTTCCCTAAGGGTAGCTATATACAGACAGCTCTGCACCAGCAGCAGTGCTTACAGACCACCCTCTCTGACCCCAAGATCTTAACTGTAACAATCTTATAAAGGTCAGGATGATTATTAATAAATACCCACTGAGTTCCCTCAAAGGGCCCATGATCCACTGAGCTGCTTCCTTCCTTGCATCCCATGCCTGCCAATTCAAGTGCACCTGCTGCACCTTGCAAGTTAGCATGGTCTCCTGCTGCTGCTTCTGCTTCTCTATCTCCTTTGCAATCACCTCATGATTATACTCTTTCTTGGTCCCCGATTATTCCTCCTTCTACTTTGTGACCTCTTTGGCCATCTACATAAGTGTCCTCAGCCATTAATTATACCACCTTCTCTTGCACCCTCCAGATCACATGTTGGAGGTTTGTTGGGGCACTTGTTGTTGTTTTTTTTGTTTCAGGGGCATACTTGTCCAAAAGAAACCTAGTGACCTCCTTATATATGTTTTTTCAAGAAGCACCAATCTCCATTTCCCATGGCCATTACCACCTTAATCACTGCTGGGGCCTTGTGACTTGGCTCTAATGGGGAGGTACTGTCAGATCCTGGTCCTGAACTTCCTCTGATAGATATCAGATATCCTATACTGTAGTCCCTGTAATCACTCACCTCCATTTCACATCTGAAGCACACCAAAGTTCTATTTGACCTCCAAAGCCTTATCACACATTACATTCACTCTGAAGTCCTCACATGACATCTAACCTCTGCATCATCCATTTTTATCATCACCCATCTCACCACCAAGACACCTACATCATCACCTCCATCATTGATTCCCCAAACCTTCTGGTATGTGCCATTTTTCTTTACGATGTGCTTGTCCCTTGTAGTAAACCTATAGTCTGTTATATTATTTTTTCTACATTTGGACTACATTGTTCTTTTTAAATACAAGGGCCTCTGCATGTATACAAACCTCCATACCTTGGTAGCTAGTTTGCTAGTTCAAATATTGATTTAGTCTCCCTCTTATAACCTCTGAACCTCTACTTTGAAATTAGGGACAGATGATCTAGGAGGGTGAAACACATAAGTTGAAGCCAAGTTCCTTTGACTTTATACCCTTGTGACCACTTTAGTTTGACTTTGACAGCTCAGACCATATGAAACACCCTCAGACATTACACCTAACACC
>QFEC01008165.1:0-11683 GCA_003316585.1 Gomphus bonarii
AGGTTTGGTAGATCGTACTTTGACAGTCTCCTGGTGACAGCCCTCCTGACAATGACCCAGACAACAATGGCAACAACCTCTTACAAGATGCTCATACTGTCAATACAAATATCAACTCAGACAAGCTCATTAAAAAGGTTTTCAAACATCTCACCCAACCACCCACTGTGGACTCAGGCTCTCAAGTCAAAATCCATGAACCTGAGGTTTACAATGGCATGGACCAAGCTAAGCTCCATACATTCTTCCTTCAATGTATGCTGAACTTCCAAGATCACCCATCTGCTTTCAAGACAGGCACATCAAAGATTCAGTATGCCATCTCATACCTCTCCAGCCCCACTCTCTAGTATTTTGAACCTGCCATCCTCAGCAAGATCTTTCCTGAGCCTACCTGGCTCTCTAATTGGGAAGAATTTTGTGCCAAGCTTGAAATGAATTTTGGGCCCTTCAATAATGTTGGGGTTTTTTGGCAAAGAATCGATGGTCCAGGTGGATCTCAAGCTATTTCTTGGAGATACTACGATTTCTGTATATATAAATATTTTATTGTTCTAGCAATAAAACGTTCCGGAGGCTTTCTGGTCAATCCAGCACTTTAGCGCTGGTACCAAGAACCTGGTACTGATTTCTGGTAACACTGTAAATCCAATAACAATCGGATTTCCAGTCTGTATTGCTCCAAAACTTGTGAGCAATGAGTTCAATATAACTATGACCTATCTGGAGTGATCCAGAACTCAAACAACAAGTCTGAGAGGGCATTTCCTAATTGGGTTTTTAGCGAAGCACCGAACAGAACAGGGAGAGAATAATTGCTAGACAATTATCCAGTAGTGTACTAACTACAGACACTTGTAGTACTTATACATCTCGTGTCCCCTGAGCTGCTGATGAAGAGAAAAAGGAAATACAACCACATTTGGTGAGAAGCGGCGGATTTCTGCGTCGTACGAAGTTAGGTAGTCGCATATGCTATACCTGGGCTATTGCAAATAGAAAAAGATCCTTCCAACTTGTCCTAATTCTTCCTTTTATGATCCTCTTGTGTCTCATATGCTACCTAATACCAGTAGCACACTGTACAACTCCTGAATCAGTCAGTGTTCGTGGGTGGTGACATATATGCACTCCTCCTGGTCACCCCTTTGTTTCTAATCCCTTCAGACCTTTTCTGTTCCATTTTATCATCATATCCAATCGTTTCCCACTTATCCCGCTGTTCCTGAAGCCCCTGCATCATTCCCTATGTCCATTCCATTCCTTCCGCCCCTTTAGCTGCCGAGGCGCTAAAGTGCCATGAACTGGGATCTGCATGTACAGTACAGACAAAAATAATCGTAGGAGCATGGGAAATGTAGCTAAGGGTGTGAATATTTTTGTGGGACCTTTGTATTCTATATATCTTTAATGTCCCATGCATATAGCTGTTGTTTTTGTACTAATTTCTACTTATATATATTTTTTAGTGATTTTCCTATGTATCCATATAAATATGGCATCTTCTTATCCCTTTATCTATAACAAATAACACTGCACAAGCAGGAATAGAGCTCAAAAAAATAGTCATGATGGATCATCATTGAGCTGCTTGCTACTTCATTGACTTCAGCCAAGCTTCCACTTGCACTCAGTGGAATGATGCCATGCTCACTCATCCAGCTTACAAGGGATTGCCTAAACATATAAAGGACAGTCTCCTTAATTTCCCTCACTTCAAATTCCTATCCAAGCTTCATAACTTTGCATTGGAAATTGACAGTAGATATTGGGAACACAAGGAGTACAAAAACCTTGAAAACCCCACCTGAGGTTCCAACATGTCCTCTAACCAGTCCAATCCCTCCAACCAGTCCAATCCCTCCAACCAGTCCAATCCCTCCAACCAGTCCAACAACAACCAAAAAGAGCTGAAAGGGGACCAACAACAATAACAACAGCAGCAACCAGAAGTCTTTGAACAATGCCAAGACACCCAACCTTTTGTCAAAGCTTGGGAAAGACAGCAAACTTCTGCCCAAGGAGCATCAATGATACATCAATCAGGGACTGTCTCCTGTGTAGTTTGAAAGGCCACATGGTTAAGGAGTGCCTGAAGTCTAAGATGACCAACTCCTCAAACCCTAAAGCTCATACTGCCAAGATGAGCTCTGACTCCAAGGCCAAGGATTCCATGGCCATGGAATCAAAAAATAAATAAGCAACCTTGGAACCATGTAGCCCAAGGATTGCAGTAACCTTGCTTGCATGCTCACTTTAAATGCCATTTCTTCCACTCTTTCAAAGAACTCTTTAATATTAAATTTGACATGTACCCTTATGCCTAAAACCTGTTTAGTTACACTTCTTGAATATAGTTCTTCTGATTGTTTTATTGAATCACAAGTAGTGTAGAAATATTCCCTACCTACTGTTTCTGTACCCCCCCTTCCACTAAAACTATTTGATGGTTCTATTTAATAGGATGTGTAACTCTTCTGCATTTGTTAGCAGAGAATTAATGAGAAATCTATTAATTATACTCCTCAGTGATAGTTCACACTGAGGAGGAAGCACATACACTGGCAGTGTCTCACCCACATATATGCATGAACCGGACCTTTAGCACCAGTCTAGCACCCATCTAATAAGTGAGGACACTGAGCAACTACTTGGGTGGTTCCTGCTGAGCTATGGAGGCACATGCATAGCCTCAAGGTGGAGTTAAAATTGAGTGCCATGCACATAGTATACAGCAAAATAAAGACAGAACTTGTGAACACATATAGGCAAAAATACAAGAAAATTCTGAAAAATATTAGTGAATATATTGAATTGTTCTTGAGTTTTTTGAGGAAGAAAATGGTATATATTAAGGTTGATACTCTCAAAGGTGGTATAGTGCATATATGCACCCTACATGCTCCCTCAAGTTTAATATATGCTGAGTTTCTCAGTGATGGTCTTGACCTTGGGTCCAGGAAGACCTTTTGTGAGGATGTCTGCCAACATTTGGTCAGTTGGCAGGTAATCAATTCAAATTTTCTTCAATTCAATGCTATCTCAGATAAAATAGAGTCAAATATCAAAATGTTTCATCCTTGAGTGCTGTTGATTCCCATAGGCTATTGTAATCACTGATTGGTTATCAGAATACAATTATATGGGTAATTTGATAGGCTGGAAAACTTCAGTAATAAATTGTTTCAGCCATATTGCTTCCTTTGTCACATGAGTTAATGTAATAAATTTGGCTTCAGTTGATGATAAGGCAATGATTGATTGTTTTTAACAGCTCCAGGATATGCTTCCTAAATCAATCTGAAATACATAGGTAGATATAGAGTGCCTGTGATCTTGCAAAGTCCAGTCAGTGTCACCATAGCCAACTAGCCCCTCTCTATTCCCTCCTAGGACTAATTTCTTGCTTTTTGTGCCCTTAAGATATTTGAACACTTGCTTGACTGCATTCCAGTGAATTAATCCCAGATTTTCTAGGAACTGAGATAATAATGATACTGTGAATGCAATATCTGGCCATGTGACTACTGTGGCCCACATGAGTGATCCAATCACCTGCTGGTATGGAACTTTCTCCATGGTTTTCTTTTCTTCATCAGTAGTAGGGCATTGGTCTTTAGTTAATTTTGTATTCAAATCTAGAGGAGTCGCATCTGTTTCAGCATCAGTGAGATTATAATTGGCTAGTATTTTGTCAATATATGCTTCCTGGGAGAAGCTAATCATCCCAGCCATTCTGTCACATTCAATCTTGAGATTGAGCAACCAATGTATTTCCCTAAGATCTTTCATCTTGAAGATACATTCCAGGTATCTCTTGATGCCATAGATAGTGTATTCATATACTGCTGTGATGGTGAGATCATCCACAGCTGCTCCTATGATCACATAGCCCTTTGGCCTATATCTATAAAAATACTGCTGCATCAGATGATGGTTTCTTGAAATCCATGTTAAATAATGCGCTATATAGACACTTGTGCCATTCTCACCCTGACTGTTTGAGGCCATATATGCATTTCTTCAGCAGGAGAACATGTTCATTTTGTTTCTCAAAATAACCTGGCAGCTTGTGCATATATATTGGATCTTTGAGTTCAGCATTTAAATTTGCTATGTCCACATCCATTCAATGTATTGGCCAGTTGTTCTGGGCAGCAATAGCATATATAGTCCATAATGATGTCATGTGAATGACTGGTGCATAGGTTTCATTATAATCAACTCCAAAGGTTTGGGAAAAACCCTGGGCTACAAGTCAAGATTTAGCACATGCTATAGCTCCTTTCTGATCTTTTTTGAGCACATGTTTCCATGTACTACCAACTATATTCACTCCAGGAAGTGGAATGACTAATTCCCATGTGTCTTTTTCAATTTAGGCTTTAATCTCATCATCCATGGATTTCTGCCATGTAGGATCATTCAAGGAATTTTTAGTCATCATTGTCAACATTAAATCATGACTGAAACTGGTAATTTCATCCTGTTCTTCATTAAACAGCTCTGCACTTATTGCAAGATAATCATCATCAGCTCCCTTGTTATTTTGATCTGCATTTGTGTTAGAATGCTTTAGAATAATATTATGTTTGATTTCAATTACAAGTGTGGTAAACTCTTCTTCTGCACTTTGAATGGTGCAGTATCTTGACCCTAAACCAGCTGTCTCATGTTGGAGGCAAATTCACTCACTTCTTCTTGGTGGCTGTGGTTGGGTAGGACTACTGACACCTGTCTGACTTGGTTGTAAATCTTCAAAGTCTCTCAAGGGTGTCTGCCTGACTGATTCTTCAATCTGACTCTCTTCCAGAGTTTGGTCATGTGATGTGTTGGGTATTGCTATTGGTCAATATGGTGGAATCCTGGCTGCTCTTGGTGTGGAAATTGTTTCATCATCAGAAGGTAATATAGGAGGTACTATAGATCTCTCTCCTAGGTCAAATATGATATTTCTTTTGACAGTTACCCTCTGGGTGTCTGGCCAGTATATGCAGTGGCATCACTTTGTGTGGAGTGACCAACCCACTTAGCTCTAGGTAGTAATTTATCATCTTGTTTTATTTTGACATATACATCCTTCCCCCACTTGTAGGTGTCACAAAAGTTCAGCTTCATATGATGAATCATCTCATAAGGTGTCTTGTCCAGAAGAGCTCATGTATGTATGCAGTTTTTGATGTACAGTAGTTAGCATGCTGAATAGCATATCCCCACAAGTTCTTCAGGAGATTGGATTCTAACAGCATGGCATGGGTTTTCTCAACCAAAGTTCAGTTCAGGCACTCAGCTACTCCATTATGTTCAGGAGTGTTGTGAACCATATATTTGTGTTTAGTGCCCTGTTGATCCAAATATCTATTGAATTCAGCACTAGTATACTCGCCCCCTCAATCTGAGAGTAGAGTTTTAATGTGTACACCATGCTGGCAAAGCATCATTACCTCATAGAGCTTGTATTTGGAAAATACTTGATCCTTTGTGTTCATTAAGTATAGAATTGATTCTCTTGAATAATCATCAGTAAATGACACATAGTATGACTTTTTATCAGAAGCACATACACTGGCAGTGTCTCACCCCCATATATGCATGAACCAGCCCTTTAGCATCAGTCTAGCACCCATCTAATAAGTGAGGGCACTGAGCAACTGCTTGGGTGGTTCCCACTGAGCTATGGGGGTGCACGCATAGCCTCAAGGTGGAGTCAAAATTGAGTTCCATGCACATAGTGTACAGTAAAATAAAGTCAGAACTTGTGAACACATATAGGGAATGTACATATAAGGCATAAAAGCAGTGTACATGGTCTGTGCATGATCAAGGCTGTGCTGGGTAATGACTCATAATCAGGAACTGAAATTTGATTGGCTAAGAACCTTCTATAACCTTCTACCATATTCTACAATCTTCCATGACCATTTATAGATGGAAGTTCTCACCCTAGTATAAATAAGGTATAAAAGGAGGACATACTACCTCCTAAATAATCAATACATACATCTGCTTCTATCCTATCAATCCTTGTGATTTGTGTGACACTTCTCTTAGTCATCTGTTGATTTTCCAGTGACAGGGATTAGTACAGTTGATTTTCCTGTATTAGTCTTAGTTAAGTAGTTGATTTTCCTGCTTAACACCAAGGGTGGGTGACATCCTTGTGATTCAATTGGCTATTGATTTTCTAGTTGGTTACATTCTGCTTTAGGGTTGATCTGTTCAGTTGATTTTCCTGACCAGAGATACTCTCCAGTTAAGTGTTGTTGCCTCACAAGCACTTCATTTGTCCTGTCATTACCACAGAGTGAATTAACTTGAATATCAAGTTAATTCACTTATTTCCTCTAGCCTCTGAGCACATTCCCTTCTTTAGGAATATTTGGACCTCAATAGTGTCCATGAGCCTAATACTGACTTTGCAGACTATTAGTCTTTGCTGCTAAGAAATGCATTATGATCCAGTCATCTTAACTTTGTCAAGTTATTACAAGGGTTGTAACCAAGGTACAAATATTAAATTATTTCTGGAGTTGTGCTGCAGCAAAGTTTAGTATTCTCTTAGACTTGTTATTTCCATGGTCATAGAGATTGAAGTGTTATTAACTTAACACCACAGTCTTGACAGGTTCCAAAACAGCAGTATTACCTTCAAGACTTCAGAAACAGTTACCATGCCAACCCCTCTGGCTACCATAGCTCATAGCACCTTACAACATAGAAAAATCTTGCCAAACCCTCCAAAGTTGACAGCACCTCAGATAGCTCTAGTAAATGCTGCCACTTTTATGCAAGCTTGTAAACTAGAAGGATCTCATGCTTTTCAACTTGACCTCACTGACCTTGACATCTTCACCCAAGGTTCAACTACAGTCAAAACCTCTGAAATTTCAGACAGCATTAAACAGCATATTCCCTAACATTATCATGACTTCACTGATATCTTTAGTAAAGTCAGTGCTGATACACTAGCACCTCACAGATCTTATGACCTCAAGATCAATCTCAAAGATGGGATCTCACCTCCACTTGTACCTATCTACTCTCTGTCAGTCTCTGAGCTTCAGTCACTTTGAGAATTCCTCAATGAACACCTCAAGAAAGGATTCATCCACCCATCATGCTCCTCATATGGGGCTCCAGTGTTGTTTGTGTGGAAAAAGGTTGGTTCCTTATGACTCTGTGTAGACTTCTGAGGTCTTAACAGAATCGCCAAAAAATACCGATACCCACTCCCACTAATAACAGACCTTTTAGATGCTCCCAAGAAAGCTTGCATCTATACCAAAATCAACCTTAGGCACACCTATCACCTCATTTGTATTGCAGAAGGGGACAAATGGAAGACAGCCTTCAGAACTCACTATGGGTCTTTTGAATGGCTTGCCATGCCCTTTGGCCTTTCTAATGCCCCTGCAGCTTTTCAAAGGTTTATAAATGATATATTTGGTGACCTTTTGGATGTTTGCACAATTGTCTATTTGGACAACATCCTTATCTATTCATACAATGAAGCCTTGCATATTGGACATGTTTGAGAAGCTTTGCAACAGCTACATAAGAAGATAAATGCTTTTTTCATCAGACCTCAGTTGAATACCTTGTGTTAAGTGCATGCACAACATGCCCTTGGTTCGGGTGGTTCGGCTCGGTCCAATGAGCTGAAGACTGATGTGGCATTGGCTTCAACGTTTGTGCGTTGCACCTATCTATCCGCCAAGCCACTATATTTCGGACAAGGTTCGGTTAGTGCCCGAGGTTGTCGGAACCGAGCAGTGGACATCACATCCTCGCAACTCATAGAATCACTTCACGCGACTCAACTCATCATCCTGGCTCTTCAAGCAAGCATCATCATGGACTCCGAGACACTCCATTCCAACATCCTATCCGCACTTCCTACAGATCCCATAGCATTGCAACATCTCAGTCCAGACCTGAAACCAAGCCCAAGGTGGACGCAAACAGAAGATGGATTTCTTCGACTGGACAACCGCATATATGTACCTGAAACCAACAATCTCAGATTACGAGTACTTCAGTATAAACATGATCATGTACTCTCAGGTCACTTTGGTCAAAACAAGATGTTGGCTCTCATTCGCCAAGAATATACTTGGCTGGGCCTCCGCACTTCGGTCGTCGATTTCTGCAAGTCTTGTACCACATGTATGCGTTCCAAATCACAGTGACACAAACCCTACGGCTTTCTGAAGCAATTACCAATCCCAGAACGACCATGGAATTCAATTTCAATGGATTTCATAGAACAACTTCCTCCGTCCTTGGGATTCACTTCTATTCTGGTAATAGTCTGCAGACTCACTAAACAATGCATTTTTATTCCTACGGTTGACACAATTACCTCGGCCAAACTAGCGAAACTGTTTGTGCTTCATGTCTTTTCAAAGCATGGTGTACCGAGTAACGTAACATCCAACCGAGGAAGCAAATTCATTTCTCACTTCTTCAGGTCACTTGGTAAAGCCCTCGACATGTGCTTACACTTCACCTCAGGATATCATCCTGAAGCCGACGGTCAAACCGAACGTGTAAATCAAACCCTGGAACAATATCTATGAGTCTATTGCAACTATCAACAGGACAACTGGTCCGAACTATTACCACTAGCCGAATTCACTTACAATAATGCCCCAAATACTACTACTGGCATCTCACCCTTCTTCGCTAACAAGGGACATTACCCAAACCTCACAATTCACCCCGAACAAGACCTCACATCCTCCTGAGCTCACGAGTTCGCTGTCGACTTAGGCCAACTTCATGAAGCCCTGAAAGAGCAAATCAGCCACGCTCAATCTTGGTACCAGACATCGGCCGATTCTTGGCGACTCCCCACTCCCAAATTCGCGATTGGTTCTTCTGCTTTTGTCAAAGCACAATTCTTCCGAACTACTCAGCCAACGAAGAAGCTCGCTGAAAAATATCTTGGCCCCTTCGAAGTCATTGCCACAGCCGGTAGTCATTCCTACATTCTTCGGTTGCCTGACGACATGCGGGCAGTACATCCGGTCTTCCATGTCTCAATGCCTGAACCTGCTACTCCTAGCATTATACCAAACCGAGTCCAGGAACCTCCTCCACCTGTTGAAATCGAAGGCAAAATCGAGTATGAGATAGCCAAAATTCTCAATTCCAAGGTAGACCGACGCCAAAGACCCTGTAACCTCCTCTACCTGGTCCGCTGGGCTGGTTATGAAGGCACCGATGAAGAGACATCATAGATGCTCACTACTGAACTCGGTCATGCGCCCGAGATCGTTGCCGAATTTCACTCTGCCTACCCTGCTAAGCCAGGACCATGGTCCCCTTGATATGATTCAGTTTTCTTTTATCTGTTTTTACTCATGGTCTATTTTCTTAGTTATCAATGGTCAATTTATGTACAAGTCCTTCCTACAAAAACATTTCCCTATTTTTCTCAACCAAAACACTCCTGAACTTTGGCACATCTCACTTGTCATTTTTCCTACATCTCACTCTCACTCTTATGTTCAGCTCACTTCACTTCATTCAGTTTTTAACCAATTTTTACATTTTAATCTTTTATACATTTCTTTATTTTACATCTAATTACTCCATGGTTTTTACACCCTTATCTTCCTCTCCATCCCCATCCTTCTCCACATCCTCCCCTGTCGGACCTGGACCCAAACCCAAACCCAAACCTGATCCCACACGAAAATGCGCCGCTTGGACACTCACTAACCGGTCTACTGACCCGGCTAGGAGCTCAAGCGCACCAGCTTGTCACTCCGAGGCTTCTACCTGTCTCACATATTGCCTGTTGAAGGCCTCCAGTGCCAAAGTGAGCCGGTCCAAGACCGCACTCACCTGCACTGGTGTATCCACTGAGACTGGCCCAGCACTCGGTCTCACCCCTACCCTCGGCCGCTTTTCCCTCAGCCACTCTGCCTTGCTTGCCGCCTCATCAGAGTCATCAATACGACTCCGGCCCCTCTTGCGACCCACCAAAAGGTCACACTTGACCTTGCACGACTTACACTGCGTGCAAGCCGCACCCGCCTCAGGCACAATGCATATGTCGGCCCACTTCCTGCAATTGTCACAGGGGGCCCCCGTCAATCCACCTCGCTCTGTGAGTGCTGCCTCTTTTGACTTCAGAAATAAAAATCAAAAAAAAATTTTAAACAAAAAAAAATATATAACTTACCTTTGGTGGATGCCCCCACCTCAGCTTCAGCACCTTCTCGGTACCCTTGCCCAAGGTACTCGGGCCCATCACCTCCTTCTCCTTCCCCTTGTCCTGCCTTGGGGGAGCCGCACCGTGGACTTTCTTCATCAAGTCCAAATTTTTCTGTGTGTTTTCACGCACGTGCTCCGCCTCAGCTACCTTTTTCGCCTCCGCCTCCGCCTCAGCGACCTTCCTAGCCTCATCCTCCTTCTGCCTCTTCTCCTCTTCCTCTGCCTTCTTTTGGAGCCGCTCCAACTCCTCCGCCACCTCCCGCTTATGCCACTCCTCATTTTCACGCTGCTTGCGCTCAGCGGCCTCCTTCACTTCCTGCTCTGCCTTCTCTTTCTCTTCCTGACGCCTTTGGTGCTCAACCCGGCGCACCTCGAACTCGCACTGTTCTTCGTCCGTGTCGTAGCCCATCGGTAGGAACAAGGGGGTGTGGGGTGGAATGGTGATGCAGGCGGTGGTGGTTGGTGGAGGAAGATGCATCAGGAAATTTAAGGCCCCAAACAATTCGCTTACCTCAGATAGGTGTCCAAAACCTTAATGGTTCAAACTCCGCTTACCAGCTTCATGGGTTCAGCCGTTAAGAGGGAAGTACTGTCAAAGTACGATCTACCAAGCCTCGGTTCCCTCGGTCTTACCGACTGAAATCCGACCAACTGTACTACAAGCTACAGACTTCCAAGTCTTGCAAGTATTAATTCAGTTCAGTTCAGTTCAGTACATCATACATTACTATATTCTTTATTACTCGCTTGCTTCGCTTCAGTATCCTTCAGTTCATGTACGGGCATGTATGCCCGCCTTCATTCTTTCTATTACTTTCGCTCCACATATCTTCATCCTAGTTTCCATGTCTAATGCAACCCTGTTGCATATCCTAAATGTTTCTCTTTCCCTATATAAGCTACCTATTATCTGTATGTATCCTTCATTCAGATAATTGACTTAGTTAGACATATGTCCTCTAGTTCTTAAGCCCCTTTGTCCACTGCTCGGTTCCGACAACCTTGGACACTAACCGAACCTTGTCCAAAATATAGTGGCTCAGCAGATAGATAGGCCCAATGCACGAATGTTGAAGCCAATGCCACGTCAGTCTTCAGCTCATTGGACCAAGCCAAACCACCTGAACTAAGGGCGTGTTGTGCACGCACTTAACACGTAGTTGCTACCTCCCTCTTTTAGGTAGACGTCCCAACATCTAGTTAAAGCATCTGGTTTAGTACCGAGCTTACCAGGACGGAACCATATAGTGAGGTTGAATTGAGATAGATATTCCAACCAACAAGCTTGCCGACGGGTCAACACTTTAGTGGTAGAAAAGTACTCAAGGTTTTTGTGGTCGGTAATGACATCTACTGGTTCAGCCGAGCCTTCCAGATAGTGTCGCCAATGTTTGAAAGCCTTGAAGATTGCTAACAACTCTTTATCGTGCACATTGTAATTGAGCTCCGGACCTGAAAA
>QFEC01008173.1:0-12673 GCA_003316585.1 Gomphus bonarii
GTCACCAACGTTTTTGCCGACAGATCTCAGTATAATATCACGAAACTCGAATGGTACAAGCAACCGCCCCAAACCTCGGTATCGGAACATGAGTTTCTCGTAGCGGAGCTTAGGAGGAACGCTGCCAGAGGGTGGTGATCGGATCTACTACGCGGTGATCGAACGAACGCCTGACAGAAATGCTTCGTCTAAACAAATTCTCAAAACTACGTCCAGCGCCTCCTCTCTTAAAGAAGAGATACCGGCACACGATTCCATCCAGTGGTACAACAGCGATGGGAAATCGCAGGTTATCAAGAGCAGGAAGGCCAAGAGACTTCAGGCATATGACTTCGGAGGGGCCACACCGTTCTCACTCCTGGAATTTTCAAGACTTGTTCGCATCATCTCGGAGCACGGTCCAGACTACTCCCTTTCCGATACCATGTGCTATTGGTTCGCAGCCATGATTGTGGACGTCGCGAAGAAGCAGTTTTCTGCCAGTGGAGTGGTTTCGCATCCCGAGGGGGCGGGGGAGTTCGTGGGGAGAAAGGTGATATCGGCTGATGATAAGAAATGGAAAGAGCAGATAAATGTCATCAGGGAGAAGTACGAAGCGGCTAGGGATGAAGATCCGAACCCGATTCCAGCTTCTGTTGTGGAGAGAGAACGACTGGTGCGAGAGGAGGAACGACGACGAGTGGAGGGGGAGCGAGAGGAGGAACGACAACATTATGAACGCGAAATCCGACAATTGCAAGAGAAGTTGAGAGCCCAACAAGCAAAGTAGACTTGTTCCCGCAAGACGAACTCGGTGCGTATTGCTGACTTGATGCGCAAACTTGACTCGTCCACCCAGCTCATTTTTTACCCATATAGATTCTCATTAATCATGTGTCACAATTTTACAACAATTTCAGTGCCCGAATTAAAATGTAACCTTCAATCCAATACCCTACGAGTCTCCGGCTCTGTTGTTCCCGTTCCTACGTATCACCTTTGAAACTAGTTGTCCTACATAAAATTTGCTCGGAGAATATTTTGATAATATCACAACATGGCTTTCCAAGGCAACGGTCTTTCTTAGCAGTATTCAAAAACATACGGCATGTATCTCTGCCATCCACATATTCAAATGCTTCACCTTCCGATGATTGCATCGATACAAATCGATTCAGAAACAGCGGCCAGTAACACATGTTGCAGCATCAATCACGTTTGTAAACGTGGCGGCGATGCTCACCTGGGAGATGGAGAATCTGCCACCAGCGGAAGACGTTTTCTACTGGCCATGCTGGAGGTTCTTAAGAAAATAAATCACAACCTGTGAACTTCAGACCGAATGCCCAAGCATACCAGAGAAGCCCGAGTCAAGAAATTGCCTCGTCCAGCCAGTCAAAGAATAAAACTTGTAACCTCAATGGCAAGTATATGCAGCAAGACCTTGAGCTGGAGGTGGAGATTAACCACTTTGTCAAGACATTCTGCCGTTGTTTTAAGAAACTCCACGCTGCAAATTCCTGATGCCATTTCACTTGCAATGAACAAGTATTACTAGTACAGTACACATTCTCATACTGCATGGTGTCAGGACCGACCATTCGGCTATGCATTATAAGATTTACATTGTGTGGAATATATTGAATTTTGTGGCCAGAGAAGTTACCCAGTGTGAGGCAGATGCAGGTTTTTGCTTTGCATCCCAATGTCTAATGCTTTAATGTATTTAATAATGTGTTAGACGGGAAACGTATCTCCAGATGGAGTAGAACATCTTGACTCGAACGAACTAATAGTCTTGCACCTCACGGAAACCTACTACAAGACATGTTATATAATGCTTCCTAACGACGTGTTGAAACCCTTACACGATAATTATCATCGAGCCCATCGATTGGATCTTGATCTCATAGATAAAAAGAGGTTGGAGGTGATATATTACTCAGATTGTACGATCTATCCACATCGTAACATCTTTTCCCTGCATGCATGCCATGCTGCTAAGTCTGACCCATCTTGGTCAAATTTTATGCTGGTCTCCTTGTTTCTGGCTAGTTCACATACAGCCCCAGTGCTAAGGTGTCCTAAACATTGGTGCCACCTCATGATATCCATTGAGTCACTGAAATTACACATGAACAGCTTATCCCCAAGTTGTTTGAGGGTATACACCTCTGGAGCCAGATACATACTCCTTGGCAGCTGTATGATGTCTAGCATTCAAGGATAAACCTTCCCTTTTTCACCTACCCTTGCTAATATAGAACTATCGGGCCTTTTAATAGTCCAGGTTGACTTGTGGAACAATACATCAAACCCATCCTTCTCCAGTTGAGAGGGTGCTAACAGCCATGTGTGGATTCCAGGTACCACTGGATGTTCAGGATGGCAGCTTCTGAGTTAAGTCCATTGTTTCTAACAATGAACCCCATTGTGCCTTGCCCTAATGACTCCACCTTATTACTATCCACAGCTGTGGTAACCTTTGGTGTAACATATGCCTGATGTCATGGAGGTCCTCCTGCACTGGCATATAGTGCCCTGATGCCCCAGAGTTGATTAGGCCTACCACTCTGTTGGTCTCCACCTTGCTGGCTGTGGTTACAACTGTTATAAATAAGAGAGAATTGTAGTCTACATAGTTAAAATAGCAGAAAACACATAAAAAACACCTAGACAGAGAACACAGGCACTTTTAGTGAGTATATGCACATGAGATTGAAATTCTCAATGGTTTGAAGGACCTCCAAAAGAAATCAAAGCTTTCTGTTCATTTTTCATCATTCTACACTAGTTTACATTTTTGACAACTATGGGGAATTGCCCCTGGGATGATAGGTGCCCAGGCAGCTAAGGAACAAAAGGAATGAAATGGAGATAGCAAGTCAGCCTGGAGTCATGGAGAGAATGGAGTCAATGAGAATCCAAGAGAAATGGAGATAATAAGAGATGGATAAGGTCCAGACTGAATTGAAGCAAGAGAATAAGGAAAGGGAGCACATACAGTATATGCACTCACCAGGGCTGTCTGCCTCATTGGGTGAGTAGTAAGTGACTCAGAGACAGGAGAACTGAAGGAAAATTAAGAATAACAAGAAAAAAGAAGCAGCAAGCATTTTCATGCATTTTTGATCAAAAGTGGTCAGCATATACATGATACAGTGATACATATAGCATGGAGTGCTGTTGCCCCTGTCCCAAAGTAGTTTTATTTCCTATTTCTCTCATACCATCATTAGAATTACAACACTGTATATCTACCATAGTCTAGATACACAAAAAACCAGTTCTTCATGCTATAACAGCCTGACTGCTCCTTGTCTTACCCAGCGCTTTGCAAACCTTCCAATTGAAATGCCAACCAAGGCTTGTCATTCGAGACCTGAAAATATTCAGAGAAGTTTTTGTTACAATCCAGATGCTGCTTACAATTTTATAAGCACAGAGATGGAGTACTTATCATTCTATTGAATATACAAGTTTTCCAGAACACCAGGCTTGTCAGGGGACCACCTGTTTCACAACCCAAACTGATACTGAACTGATTCACCTATACCAAAGGTTGCTGAGCCAAGCCACATGTACAGACAATAAGAGAGGCAACAGTTGCTCAATCCAACTGTACAATGTCCTGAACCAAGAAACCGAGGTATCAGCCCAAGCACTGGAATGCCAGATATGGATTATGGGGCCATCATACCTTGGGGCCCAATTGAGGGGTAAGATATGCTGAGGAAGCAAGAAGCAGACAATGAGTATATAGGTTACACAGCTCACTAGCAAGGAATCCTAAGTTTTCCTCTTAGGATTTCCCCCTTGCTAGGTGAGGCTCCATTGCTATGTACACAGTTTAATAGACTTAGGATTTCCCCCTCGCTAGCCTCAGCCATGTGACCTCGGTAACCTTGGTGAGTGCTCCAGGGGTTGCCCTTACAAGGCCATTCTCTCAGTACCAGTGCTAAAGGGCCAGTTCACTACATACAAGTAGTTCAGACCACACACCATTCCAGAGTATTTCATACAAATCAGACCACTAGATATCATCCATTAGATAGTTACCCTGTCTATAAAACAATCACCACCCTTTCCTAACTCTTGATTTCAATGACCTCCTCAATTACTGAGAACATTTCCATCTTGATTGCTTGTCCTGGGGAATCCTTTAGTGAGTCAGCCTTGGTCTCAGACTTTGCCCTGTCCTTGCTCTGATCACTGGTGCCTGTTCTATTGGTGCAGTATTTTTCATAGTAGCCTTTCTTGCCACACATGTAACAGGTGACCTTTTTCTTGTTTAGACCATCACCTTTAGAGGTTTTACCTTTACCATTACCCCTTCCTGCATCCTTTTTGGTGGGTCTTCTTTTGTATATAGAAGGCTATATTAAACCCCAATTCACCTTTAGACTCATGATTAAGCTCAATTTGCCTAAGTCAAGACACTAGGGTGTCTATGGTGTTGTTGGTGTAATTGATCAACATGATGAATGGGTCCAGCTCCTTGGGGAGCAAGTTGATGAAATAGGTGAGGTACTGTGGTTCTGCAATGGTCTGCCCAGTCTCACCTAGCTTCCTTTGAAGTAGGTCCATCCTTGACTTGTAGTCCATGATCCCTCTCCATTAAACTTCACATTGACCATCTCAGTGAGTAGAACTGCTTGGTTTCCCCCTTGCTGATTGCTCAGGTTCTTTGCTAGGGCTACCCATGCAGCCCTAGGGTCAGAGGTACCCATGATTGGTAGTCTCTGATCATCCTCCACTCAGAACTTGATCTCTGCATATACCTAGTCCATCTGGACAGCCCTTGCTAACTTCTTCTCATCTGCAGTCATGTTATGGGGGTCAACTAGAATTAGGGCTGGCAATTGCCCCATGATGAACTCCCACTGCACAAGCATCTTCAGCTGGGTTTCCATGTTTGATTTCCATGAGAAATAGTTGTCTTTGGTTAGCTTGGGAAATAACTGGTTGAACCTGTTGTCTCATAATTCTTGATTTCTTTTGAGGGTGAGTAGTATAGTCATTTTGAGTAAGTGGCATGGTGTTAGAGGGTAATAGACAAACCTGTTGACAAGTAAACCTTAGTGCTAAGTTGAACACTAAGCTCTTTTACTATCTAGCTGCTGACAAGTAAACTACTGTATGTTAGATCCCAGATTGTCTCTAACAAATCTCCATCTTACTGCCCTTAGTCATCCACCTCCATGTCATGTCTGAGTCATACTCATCCCTTGGGAGCACTCTGCACCCAACACATCTCTTCTGAGCTCCTCACATGATCTCTGTGCACATGACACTCCATTCTGTTATTGTCATCATATCATCACTCTGACACATAGACCTCCAC
Source organism: Gomphus bonarii (assembly GCA_003316585.1). Lineage (NCBI taxonomy): Eukaryota > Fungi > Basidiomycota > Agaricomycetes > Gomphales > Gomphaceae > Gomphus > Gomphus bonarii. Next base: position 5,324 of record QFEC01008173.1, read on the forward strand.
ATCTGTTAGGATCTCACCTCACAAGATCCCCATTTGCTTAGTTATCATGATTAAGTAACCTCTTCACCTATTCAAGTAATCCCACTCAGCCCTTTGTTTACTCAGCTCAGAGTCTAGACCTCACTTTGTTTATTCAGTTAATCTCTTTGCACATGGTACACTTTCCTATTCTAGTATTTTCCATTGCCTCATGCAACAATCTTTGTAACACACCTCATCCAAACCTTATTCTTACTCATCCATGTTTCACCTTGCCTTTGTTTTAATTCCTGTTCTGAAAACCCCTTTGTTCTTTTGATTTGAAATCATCCTGACTATTTGAAATACTAATCTCATATACAATGTGTATGTAAATTAGTAGTTCTGTAGTCAGAAAATTGACTAAGATTACCCGAGCTTTTGTCAGACCTTGCCCTCAGAAATTAGGGATCGTATGAGGTCTGGAAGGCACAGCACATAAGCTGAAGTCAAGCCCTACTCCAGACCTTGCTCATTGTCACAACCTTGTGTGAGCTTTACCAAGAATTTGGCTCAACCCATTCTTAATAGTATTTTCTGACTCACATTCCTGATCTCATATTAACATGTCCATTATGACCACCTGCTCCAGTACTCACACCATTAGACAAGTTATGGCACCTTAGACCCTGTCTAATCTACATAGCTCACTAGCAAGAGATCCTAAGTTTTCCTCTTAGGATTTCCCCCTTGCTAGCCTCAGCTACATGACCTTGGTAACCTCAGCAAGTGCTTCAGGGGTTGCCCTTACAATAGGAAAAATTTGTCCAATAAGGACTGGGAGTTGTGTTACCGTACAACCATAGGGAGCTTCAGTCTAAATGAAAGCAACTCAGATAGCCTCACCTCACTTGCTTATGTAATGCTAGACTCCCCCTCCTCTATAACTGCAACAGCCTCAGCAGTGCATGCACTACTAAGTTCCCAAGCTGAAATGGACACCAACAAGCACTTCCAACAGTTAGAACAAGAGTTGGTGGCAAACCAAGCAGCTAATGCTGAAATCAATAACACCTTAAGAACCATAATGCAGAAGTTAGAAAGTGACCCAGAGAGAAAAGATAGAGAGTTCCTCAATCCAGAAGATGACCTGGCACCAAGTATGCGTGAACTGAGGATACTAAGCCTCTCACTCTTGGCCACCTCCCAAAGTAGACCAGTGTCCCCCTCAGACTTTGATGGTAACCACAAGAAAGGCTGCACATTCCTCAACTCCTGCAACATCTACTTTGCGATCTGTGGTGACCATTTCCCAAACAACCAGGCTCGCATCCACTGGGCCCTCTCCTTCTTCAAGTCTGACCAAGCAGCTTGGTTTGCTAATAAGGTCCTTCAAGCCAAGAGGTCCAGCTGATTCCACTACCCAGATTGGAACACCTTTGAGGCTGACATCATCAACTGTTTCTGCCCAAAGAATGAACGACTCTCAGCCCTCACAAAACTCAAAGGGATGGGGTGGTACCAGGGCAAGGGCTCAGTGGAGGAATACATTGATCAGTTTGGTAAACTGATCAATCTGGCTGAGTATCACAACAATAAGATGATCATGATCAAATTCTGCAAGGGCCTTGAACTGAGCATGCAGAACAGGGTAGCTCTGCTGTGCAATAGGGCTCCAGACTTTGATGACCCCCAAAGGGTGGTACAAAGCAGTGAGGAGAGTAACATGAAACAGAGAGGCCAATGACATGTTCATGGAAACAAACTGAGGTCAGCTGTTTATGCCACCTCAGTTCCCCACAATACCAACAAAGGCAACTTGGGAGAGACCTAGGGCCAATGTCACCCCTTAGCAGTTGGCCCTACCAGTCTCTACCATGCCCAAAAATAGCCCAGCCCCCATGGATGTTGACTGAACTCGATCCCAAGTCACACCACCAGGATTCTGCCTTCAATGCAGGAAACCAGGCCATTACACCAGAGAGTGCCCCCTCTCATTTGATATCCAGACTGTGAGCATAGAAGAATGATTGAAACTGTCACCTAAGCTATTATCCCTAGCCAACATGTTGAGTGTTCTGTTGGCTGAAGCCAAAACCAAAACTGAGATCAGGTTAGAAACCAGGGTGATGGAAACATTAGAAGGGGAAGAAGAGGGTTTTGGAGCCCACAGTGGATGAATAGTGCACTCCCACTGCCTGTATATAACCAGTTCTCATGTTTGGAAGTAGAATGTGAAACAACCTCCATTCAACTGAACCAAACTGAAACAGAAACAGCCACACCAAAACCTGACACCCCTAGACCCTCAAAACCCCCTTGGGTCTGGCTCTGAAGGTGGGAACGAAAGCTCCTGAAGAAATATGTAATCACAGCCAACCCAAGCCCCAAGTCTCTTGTCATCAAGGTTGAGATTCAGACAATGGGCATAGCCAAAGTCAAATCTGGACCTGCCCTCATTGATAGCAGGGCCTCAGGACTGTTGATGAATCAAGCCTATGCTGAATGTCATCATCTCACCACCTGGAAACTCCAACAGCCAATCCCATCTACAATGTGGATGGATCCCCCAATAAAGCAGGGTCTATTCAAGAGATAGTGGATGTGATTCTCTGAGTGGAGGGCCACTCTGAGCATGCCACCTTCACAGTCACTGACTTGGGTGGGCAGAACATTATTCTCGAGTTCATCTGGCTGGAGAAGCACAATCCTGAGATCAACTGGCAAACATGGAAGATCAAGATGAACCAATGCCTAGACCAGTGTCACACTTGCTGAGCCAAGGTTTGAGAAGAGTGGAAGGAGACCTGAAGGACCAAGCAGCAGATCCAGATGTGCTGAGCTGGCCCATTCCTGAAGCTGCCTGAGGAGGAGAATGAGTGAGAGGAAGGTGATGAGGAGGGCAATGCCAGGCCAGAGGGACCTTGGGATGAGTTGGAGGAAGGAGACAGACTGATGTATGTGATGCTGCCACCTGAACTGGAATACATCCAAGCCATGCAGACAACCTTACAAAGACTGGCAGAAGTACACTACAAGAACATTCAAGCTGAGACTGAGATTCTAGACTACCTCCAAGAGTTCAAAAGCATGTTCATGAAGGAATCCTTCAACAAACTCCCCAAGTGAAGGATCTGGGATAACACTATTGAACTAGAGCCAGGCTCAAACCCAGTCAACTGCAAGGTATGCCCCAACTCCCCCATGGAGCAAGCCCAGCTCAATGACTTTGTCCAAGAGAACCTAGACATGGGATGTATTCAGCTGTCTAAATCCCTGATGGCCTCCCCAGTGTTCTTCATCAAAAAAGAAGGACAGCTCACTTTGGCTCATGCAGGACTACCAACACTTGAATACCATGATCATAAAGAATTGGTACCCACTCCCTCTCGTACCCAAGCTGATTAACCAACTCAAGGGAGCTAAGTACTTCACAAAGCTAGAGATTTGGTGGGGGTACAGCAATGTCCAAATTAAGGAGGGTGATGAGTGGAAGGCAGCATTCCAAACAAACTGAGGGCTGTTTGAACTGCTGGTGATGTTCTTTGAGATCACTACTGTGAGGGTGACGCTATTGACAAGGTCACAACAACAAGATGCTCCAATATTTAGTGAGCTGATAAGGGTAATTCCCACCTGGTGTAGCGGTAATCCTCAGTTTATACAAGGTTACTAGCAATAAATACATAGAGAGCCCACCTGGTGTAGCGGTAATCCTCAGAGATCAAGCTGAGGGGTAGGCGCTACACCAGTCACACTTATATACCCTAATGGAAGGTCACGGAAGGTCATAGAAGGTGACAGAAGGTTCTGGAAAGTCCCGGAAAGTGGTGGAAAGTTACAGAAGGTTACAGAAAATGAAGGAAGGTTCCAGAAAGTGACAGAAGGTCATGGAAGGAAATCAACAAGAAACAACAACTGACAATAAACCCTGAGCTGAACCCTGACAACTACCAGCCCAGCCATCTTTCAAGTGATGATGAATGAGATCTTCCAGGACCTCATCATGGAAGGAGTCATTTGTGTGTACATTGATGACATCTTCATCTACTCAAAGACCCAAGCCAAGTACCAAGCGATCACGAGGTGAGTGTTGGAATGCCTCTGAGAAAACAAGCTCTACCTGAGGAAGGAGAAGTGCAAGTTCAAGCAGACATGGATAAAATACCTTGGGCTGATCATCTTGGAGGGAAAGGTGGAGATAGACCCAGTAAAGATTCAGGGCATGACCAAATGGCCTCAGCCAGTGAACTGAAAAGAGGTACAATCCTTTCTTGAGTTTACTAACTTCTACCAGCAGTTCATTAAAGACTTTTCACTCCATGCTTGACCCTTGTTCAATCTCATGAAGAAAGGAGAACAGTGGAGGTGGGGAGAGGCTGTGAGGGCGACACTATTGACAAGGTCACAACAACAAAATACTCCAATATTTAGTGAGCTGATAAGGGTAATTTCCACCTGGTGTAGAGGTAATCCTCAGTTTATACAAAGGTTACTAGTAATAAATACATAGAAGCCCACCTGGTGTAGCGGTAATCCTCAGAGATCAAGCTGAGGGGTAACTGCTACACCAGTCACACTTATATACCCTAGTGGAAGGTCACGGAAGGTCATAGAAGGTGACGGAAGGTTCTGGAGGATTCTAGAAAGTGGTAGAAAGTGGTAGAAAGTGGTAGAAAGTGGTAGAAAGTGGTAGAAGGTCCTGGAAAGTCATGGAAGGTGATGGAAAGTTATGGAAAGTTCTGGAAGGTGGTGAAAAGTTATAGAAGAATATAAACAGGAAACAACAACTGACAGCGATCTCTAACTGAACCCTGACAGAGGCCAAGGAAGTGGTGCTATAGAAGCTGAAGGATCAGATCACTTTGGCCCCAGTCTTGACATTCCTAGACAACTTGCAAATGAACTAAGTGGAAGCCAATGCCTTGGACTTTGCATGGGAGTCACCCTTTCACAACAGTCACCTGAGGATGGGACATGGCACCTGATCACCTTCTTCTCCAAGAGCCTAAGTCCAGTTGAGTGGAATTACAAGATCTATGACAAGGAAATGCTAGCTATCATGTGAGCACTTTCTAGAGGGAACCCAGCTCAAATTTGAGATCTGGATGGATCATAAGAATTTGGAGTACTTCCAGACATCAAAGAAGCTCAACTGAAGGCAAGCAAGGTGGTCCCTCTACTTGTCTTGGTTCAACTTTGCACTCCACCACTGGCCAGGCTGAAGAATGGGTAAGGCAGATATGCTCTTGAGGAGATCAGACCACAGAACTGGGGCAGGAGATAATGAGGACATGACCCTTCTTTGGCCAGACCTGTTCACAATCTGGGCCTTAGAAGGAGTCACAGTGGTGGGAGAAGAGCAAGACCTCCTTCAGGATATTCAGGTGCACCTCCAAATGTCTGAACCTGAAGATCCCATGGCCAAAGCAATCACTGAGCTAAGGAAGGGCCATGACTAATTGGTACATTCCGCTGAGTGGAGCAAATGGGAAGGCCTCTTGAACTTCTGAGGAAGGATATACATCCCCAATGATCCTGAACTGAGATGACATATCATCTCTCAGCATCATGACATGTGGGAAGGTGGAAGATTCTTGAGCTCATATCACAAAACTACTGGTGGCCACAGATGTCTCGGTACATGGGACAGTATGTGAAGACTTGCAACCTCTGTACCCAAACCAAGACCCAAAGGCAGCTGCTGATGGGAGAGCTTGAACTGCTGCCAATCCCCAATTCTCAGTGGGATATGATCAGTGTGTATTTCATAGTCAAACTCCCCCAGGCCCATAGCTATGATGCAGTAATGAACATGGTGGACTTGGTCAGCAAGAGGGCACAGTTCCTCCCCATAAACACTAGCATCACAGCACTCAGGGCAGCTCAGCTCTACTTTACACACATATGGAAGTTACATGGGCTCCCAAAGCAAGTCACCTCTGACTGAGGCCCTCAGTTCATTGCTGAATTAACTGGCAAGCTCTATCAGCTCCTTGGTATCAAACTCTTGGCCACAACAGCATACCACCCTTGGGTGGATGGTCAAACCAAACATGTCAACCAAGAACCTGAACAGTACCTTCACCTGTTCATAAACAAGTGGCAGGATGATTGGGATGATCTGCTGCCATTGGCTGAGTTCCAATACAACAATCACATATACCCAGCCACCCAGCAAACCCTGTTCATGTTAGACATGGGAAGGCACCTGTGCATGGGCTTTGAGCCTTAAGAGCCTGAGTCCCAAACCAAGATGGTGAACAAGTTCAAAGACAGGATGGAGAAGTCATTGGAAGAAGCAAAGTCAGCACTAGCCAAAGCAAAGGATGATATAGCTCAGTACTACAACCAATGCCATGTTCCAGCCCCCAAGTATCACATAGGCAATCAAGTCTTCCTCAATGGATTGGACATTTGCACAACCTGACCCTCCCGAAAACTTGGTCACCATTACCTCAGGCCATATGTCCTCCAGAGCCAAGTGAGGAAGCATTCGTACAGACTTCAGCCTCCCCTTTCCATGTCTCAACTTCATCCGGTCTTTAATATGGTTAAGCTCATTCCAGCCACCAAAGACCTGATACCAGGCCAAAGAACCAAACCACCTCCACTGCCCAAGCTGGTAGATGGAGAGGAACACTATGTAGTGGAGAGGGTTTTAGACAGTCAGTTGATGAGGGGTCAACTCTACTTCCTAGTGAAGTGGGAGGGGTACAAGGAGAACACTTGGGTGGTGGTGGAGGACATGACAGCACTGGTGAAGGTATGGGAGTTCTACCACTCAAACCCAGGAGCACCCTGAAGGATTTGATCAATGGCCTTCAAATTGATCATGATGCATGCTTTGAGGATGCAGCATTCTAGAAGGGGGGTGGATGTCAGGGGACCACCTGTTTTGTGACCTGAACCAATGCCAAACTGATTCACCTATACTGACAGTTACCAAGCCAAACCATGCATACAGATGATAAGAGAAGTGATAGTTGCTCGGTCCAACCATGTGACATTCCAAACCGAGCAACCAAGGTATTGGCCTGAGTACCAGAACACTGTCTATGTATTATGGGGGCATCATACCTTAGTGCCCAATCAAGGGGTAAGGTATGCTGAGGAAGCAGGAAGTAGACAACGAGTATATAGGTTACACAGCTCACTAGCAAGGGATCCTATGTTTTCCTCTTAGGATTTCCCCCTTTCTAGCCTCAGCCATATGACCTCAGTAACCTCAGTGAGCACTTCAGAGGTTGCCCTTACAGTGTCAGGGAACAACCCATCTCAAGCCCTGAGCTGAAATGAACACAGCTCGGCCTGGAATGGACCGAGTGACCTGAGATTTTCGGCAGGACCTTCCAAACCTTTGGCACCCTTGGGCCCAAGAAACAGCTCAGC
>QFEC01008185.1:7576-21920 GCA_003316585.1 Gomphus bonarii
GCCTCTATAAACAAATAAAGTCTTTGTTCTTCCATTGACTCAAAACCAAAGGTTAACACCTTTGTCCTGTGTGAGCAGTAAGAAATCACATATAGATTGCTTCTGTCAACACATACCTTAAGGCCCAACCAGGGGGTAAGGTATGTTGAGGAAGTAGGAACCAGATGGCACATATATAGGTTGCATAGCTCACTAGTAAGGGACCCTAACTTTTCCTCTTAGGTTTTCCCCCTTGCTAGCTTTGGTCGTATGACTTCAGTAACCTCAGCAAATGCTACAGGGGTTGCCCTTACAGCTGAGGTGGACATGGCATCAGCTTCAACATACTTGTGTTGTGCCTATCTACCTGCCCATGCCACTGGATTTCAGACAGAAGTTTGGTAGGTTCCTGAGATCATCAGTACCAAACAATTGGATGATGGACTTAGGGACTGAGAGCATATGCCTAACTTAGTCAATAATCTGAATGGAGAATACATACATGAAACTAATTACTTATATAGAAAATAGAGTTGCCATAAGGTATGCAACAACATTGCATAAGGCATGGAAACCCAAATGTAAGAAATGGATACAAGAATAGGTAAAACATAGGAGGCAGGCATACATGCCCATATATGTACTGAGGGTTACCAAAGCAAAGCAAATAAATAAAAGGGAATAGAATGGAGTGGAATGTACCAAATCAAACCAAACATACTTATGTGACTTGTAAGTCAGTAACTTGTAATATGGTATGTGGGGACTTTGGTTGGTACAACCAAGTGAACTGAGGCTTGGTAAATCATACTTTGACAGATGCAAAGCCAGAGGTTTTGGGGGGTCTAAGGACATAGATGAGATGCCTAGGGTTGGTGGGTCAGGGGCATTCAAGGGGAAGCAGAAGATGAGAGTGGAGTCAGAGGAGCCAGAGGTCATGCATCCCAAGAGGCAGAGGGCAGAGGTGTCTCTGTGGCCTGGGCTAGATACCTGGATGATGGAGATGGGCCTGGTGATATAGACACTTGCTATTGGTGTGACATGGATAGCCACAGAACTTGTGCAGATGAACAACCATGAGGAAGAGAAGTTGCAGAGGGGGTCCAAGAGGGGTGCAGAAAAGGAGCCAGAGCCAGAGCCAGAGCCAGAGCCAGAGAAGGTGGACAAGGGAAAGGGAGTGGACTTGGATGTGATGTGCTGTTTAGGGAGCCAGTGGGTTTAGAGAAGGAGCCAGGGATGGAGTTCTTTAATCCTAATGTTTAACTTTAAAATGTATTATTTTTGAACATAAAAATTACCTCAAGTCCTTTGCTGAGTGAGCAGCCAAGGTCCTGGTTTGACAGGGTAAGCCTTGTGAAAGTCTGAGATGACTTCAGATGCATTGCTAAGTTCAGATGTAGGGAGCCTGGAGGTTTCATCTTCAGTGCCCTTGTATCTGGACCATTTGACCAAGTATAGTAGTGGACAAGCACAGCATCTGTCAACCTTAGAGTCAAGAACTTCAGAGATCTCATATTCAGGTTCACCATCAATAATGATGGGGGGCTGGGGCAGAGTGACTCAATTGGGAATGTCATTCAGAGTGGATGGTTCCAGCATAGAGACATGGAAGATGGGGTGTATTGCATGCATGTTGTCTGGGAGTTGGAGGGTGAAGGAGATGGAGCCAACTTGAGTGATGATCTCAAAGGGACCTAGATACTTTTCAGCTAATTTCTTAGAAGGTCCTGTAATGGATGTTATCTGATTTAACAAAGACTTTGTCACCAATTTTGAACTCTGGAGGAGGAGTCTGGTGACAGTCCACAGATGCTGAGTATTGTTGTTGAGCTTTGGAGATGGTTTTATGGAGACCTTGATGGAGCTTGTCTAAGTCCAATGCAAAGTCTCATGCTCTTGAAGAGGCAAGGGCTCATTCAGGGTGTACGGTGATGTTGGGGTATAACCTGTTATAAATTAGGAATTATCTGAGTATTTCTGCATACATCTCAACACTAAAAGCCCCATATCTCTACTAATTCCAATCCATTTACCATGAGACTTTGTAGCGAACTTACAGACTACCCAAAGACCATTCAGGAATATTTTCAGGAATTCAGGATAATATTTTGGCAGACACCACCTGTACGGCCCCATACCTAAACACCAAGAGCTGCACCACCATCTGGAATTGATAGAGGAATAAACCACTTGGCAAAGAAGTTTTTTCACATAGCATCTATTTCCATCTTTCACTACTATGACTACATTTCCCCTATGAAATTTTCTGATACCAAAATTCCCATGCACTCATGCATACACCGCACGTACGGCCGTATTGGGCCACCTTCCATTTTTGTTCCATCTTATTTTCAACTTACAAAGCATCTTCCATTTTCCTTAAATACCCCAATGTATTTACAAGCAAAACACTCATATAGAAATTCACATAGAAACAGCGAGATTGTCCCCACATTACTTGACTTCAAGTTATACTCAAATTTCCTACTTGCACGCAAACCGAAGGTTAAGCACCGAAGCTTCACACTTTCCTAATCAGGACTAATTTGTCACACTCATCGTACAGGAGATCTGAGACCACAGCTATGTTCAGAATTGATTCTACTTTTATTCCATCTATTTTCCATATTATTTTGACTTGTGGAAGAGCCACAAATTGTTGAACCAGCACTTTGGTGCCCAGACCAGTTTCCCAGGATGGCACCTAAGTGGAGGCAAACCTGGCAGTTCATTATTCAGAGTATATTGAAGATATCTCCAGATCTTTCCTATCAATAAATAGATTATAAATTCCCACAAATTCTGTTTCTTTTACACCTTATTTGTCCCACCATTTTGGGGATTTTAGCATAGATATTATCTCCAAAAAGAGTTTATTGGTGAAGAACCTAACTAGTAACTTTGTCACCCCACCTTTCAACATAACCCTTGTTAGCAAAGAAGGGTGAGATGCTAGTTGTGGCATTTGGAGCACTGTTATACACAAATTCTGCAATCAGAAGGAGGTCTGACCAATTGTGATAGTTGCAATAGACTTGCAGGTATTGTTCCAGTTTCTGGTTCATACATTCAGTTTGTACATCCCCCTTGGGGTGGTAGCTGGAGGTGAAGTGAAGCTTCATGTCAAGAGCCTTTCCAAGGGATCAAAAGAAGGATAACACAAACTCTGTGCCATGGTCTGAGGTGATATGAAACTCCATGCTTGGAGAACACATGAAGTACAAAGAGTTTTGCAAGTATCAGAGCATTGATTGTGTTGATGGTGGGAATGAAAATGGTCTGTTTGGTGACTCTGTCAACAATGACGAGGATGGTGTCATATCCAGAGGATGGTGGAAGTTTTTCAATAAAATCCATGGAGATGGAGTTCCAGGGACATTCAGGGATGGGAAGTTGCTTGAGTGGTCCATAGGGGCAATGTCTCTGTGATTTAGAGCACATGCAAGTAGTACAAGACTTAATGTAAGACTTAATGGAGGTGCTGAGCTCAGGCCAAATGTAATCTCTATGTAGGAGTTTGAGTATGCAGTTCTGTCTGAAATGTCCTGATATAGGGTGATTGTTCTTGTCTTGCAGTACTCAGAGTTGAAGGTCATCAACATCAGAGATGTAAATGCATTTGTCCAAGAGGAGGAATCCTTCAGGGTCTATGGACCAATGTTCTGTGGGATTGTTGAGACAGGCAGATGAAATGGGGTTTAATCAATACAGGATTTCCCCCTCCAATCTCCATCATAGCATGCATCTCATGGAAAGAGGGAAGATTGAGAATGTGACCCAAGTCACCCAGGTGCTCAAAAACATTCTTAATCAACCCTTGGCCTCTAAAACTGTAAGGGGGCACCTGAAGAAGGCAGGGATGAAGGCAGTTGTGAAGAAGAAGAAGCCATTTCTTAGTGCAAGGCATAGGAAGGTGAGGAGGGAGTTTGCAGAAGCTCATCTAGAGTGGACTGTAGAGGACTGGAAGCATGTCATCTGGTCAGATGAGACCAAAATCAATCACTTGGGGTCAGATGGAAGGAGGTGGGTCTATAAAAAGGCTGGAGAGCCTTTGAATGATAGGCTAATTGAGGGAACACTGAAGTTTGGTGGAGGTTCTGTGATGGTATGGGGTTGTATGCTGTGGGAAGGACCTGGATATGCTGTCAAAATTGATGGGAGGATGGATGGGGAGTTGTACAGTCAGATTTTGGATGAAGATCTTCCACCTAGCCTGGAGTGTTATGGTAAAGATTCTACTGACATCATTTTCCAACAGGATAATAACCCCAAGCACACATGCAAGAAGTCCACCCAATGTTTTTCTGACCATGGTTATGAGGTCATGAAGTGGCCAGCTCAGTCTCCTGACCTGAATCCCATTGAACACCTCTGGACTATTGTCAAAAAACACCTTTCTGACTATGAAAACCCCCTAATGGAGTGCATGAGTTGTGGAAAAGGGTTCAGGTGGAATGGAACAAGATAGAGCCTGAGGTGTGTGTCAGAAGTTAATTGAGAGTATGCCCAGGAGGGTGCAGGCTGTGATGAGGGAAAATGGGGGCTATACCAAATACTAATATATACCATTTTTTGATGAAAAAAATAGAGGGGACAAAACCATTCACATGTTTGGTTATTTTAAATAATTAATATCTTGGCTAATATTGAGAATTACATAATCATCCTGATGAGTGACCTCAAGCTAAGATGCAGGGCTATCATTATAAATTATATCAGATTTTGTGCTTATGTGATCATTGCATTATTTGCTACACAATCAAAGTGTTCACAACATGTGAACGGTTTTGTCTCCTACTGTATATGCAAAAACAGAATCTAGGAAACAGTGAGTTGATCCTGAGTCAATAAGCATACTGATGTGTTTATTAGGAATTAATTCAGAGTTAAGTCGTATTTTCAGAGAGTTCAGGCTGGAAAGAGCAGACATGTTAAGATATAATTTCATTACTGCACCATGAGGATCAATGCAGCCCTCAGTTGGTGCTGAAATCAGAGGGCTGCTTAGGTGTTTTTAAATCTGAGGCTGTCTTTGTTATAAATAAAGAGATAATAAGATGCCATTTTCATATGGATACACAAGAAAATCACTAAAAAATAGATATAAGTAGAAATTAGTACAAAAACAGCAGGTATATGCATGGGAAACTAAAGACACATAAAATACAAAGGTTCTACAAAAATATTCACACTCCTAGCTACATTTCCCATGATTCTATGATTATTTTTGTCTGTACTGTACATGTGGATCCTGGTTCATGGCACTTTAGCACCTCGGTGGCTAAAGGGGTGGAAGGAATGGAATGGAAATAGGTAGTGATGTAGGGGCTTCAGGAACAGCAGACTAAGTGGGAAATGATTGGATATGATGGTAAAATGGAATGGAAAAGGTCCAAAGGGATTAGGAACAAAGAGGCAACTGGGAGGAGCGCATATATGTCACCACTCAGGAATGCCGACTGGCTCAGGAGTCATACAGCATGCTACTGATATTAGGTAGCACACGAGACATGAGAGGATCATAAAGAGAAAGACTAGGACAAGTTTAAGCCATATTTTCCTATTTGCAATAGCCTGGGTATAGCATACGCGACACCCTAACTTCGTACAGCATGGAAATCTGCCACTTCTCACCAAATGTGGTTGTATTTCCTTTTTCTCTTCATTAGTAACTCAGGGGACACAAGATCTATAAGTACTACAAGTGTTTGTAGTTAGGATTTTACTGGATAATTGTCTACCAATTATTCTCTCCTTGTTCTGTTCAGTGCTTCACTAGAATCCCAATTAGGAAACACTCTCTCAGACTCATTGTTCAAGTTCTGGATCACTCCAGATAGGTCATAGTTATATTGGACTCATTGCTCACAAGTTTTGGAGCACTACAGACTGGAAATCCAATTGATATTGGATTTACAGTATTCCCAGAAATCACCACCAAGTTCTCGGTACTGGCGCTAAAGTGCCAGATTGACCAGAAAGCCTCCGCAGAGTTCTATTGCCAGAACAATAGACCTTTTCCAACTACTGAAAATATATTAATAGAAAATATATTAGTTAGGATCCCACTGGACCATCCAATCTCTGCAATTAACCCCAACAGTCTTGGTGTCAGAGTTCTTTTTGTCAGATGATTTTCTATCTGTCATGGAGTTTGCTTGTCCTTTTGCAGTGGAGGAGGTTGATTTGGGATACTCCTTTGTTACATGACCAGTTCTACCACAGAAGAGACAGAGGTTCTGCTTGAAGCAATGTTATTGCTCCTGCTGAGTCAGTCCACCACCCTTGCCTAGTTTTGAGGCTATGTCCAAGGTCTTCTTGGGGGTATTCAAGGTGCTGTTGTTAGAGGCAGAGGTGTTGAACCTTTTGCTGCTGTTGTTGTTGTTTGACATCTTCCAGTTGTCATTTGGATTTGTCAATGGTGTGGCAGGGGTTTTGCCCTTGTCTTGGTGGTGGTCTGAGGTTTTATTTGAGTTGTTTTCTCAAGCAACTTCAGAGTGTCATTCCCAGTAGTGGGCATTGATGGATTGGGTGAGGGATCAAAGCTCATAGAGTGTGCTGTGTTTACCAACATGAGCTACTTTGTCCTTGATTCTTGCTGGGAGTCCATTGTAAAACTGGCAGTAGAGTGCAATATCTCTGTAGGGGATCCTTTACATCTAGGCCTAGTCTAAAAAGCACCCAATGGTGCTAGTTATTTTTCCCTAATTTTCTTCTATGTTTTTCTGTCTATTTTCATCTTTTGTCACTAAAATTGTGGCATAAAAATTGTTCTGTTGGTATATAAATTGTTAAGTGCATGCACACACACTCTTGGTTTGGGTGGTTCAGCTTGGTCCGATGAGCCAAGGTTGGATGTGGCATTGGCTTCAACATAGTTGTGTTGCACCAATCCTCCTGCCCATGCCACTATATTTTGGATGGATGCTCGGTAGGGTTCCAAGATGCTTGGTACCAAATGGTTGGACTACTAACTTAAGTACTGGTAGCATATGTCTAACTTAGTCAATAATATGAATGGAGAATACATACATGAGGACTAATTACTTATATAGAGAATGAGGTGCCATAAGATATGCAGCAATGTTGCATAAGGTATGGAAATGGGAATGTAAAGTATGGATGTAAGAATAGTAATATATGAAAAGTGGGCATACATGCCTGTACATGTACCAAGGGTTACTGAAGTGAAGCAAGTGAGTAAACAAGAATATAATCAAAGTGTGAGGTACTGAGCCAAGCCGAGCTGAACCAAATAGTACTTGTAATACTTGGAAGTCTGTAGCTTGTAATACGGTATGCCAGACTTTGGTCAGTATGACTGAGTGAACTGAGGCTCAGTAGATCGTACTTTGACATAAATGTATTTTCCAATAGCCTTGTATTTATGATATATTTCTCTTATTTTTCCTGATTTTTTTCAAAGCTAAATCTACTTTATTTTGTTGAAGCCCAACTGAAGTGTCCACAAATGCCACAAACTCAGCTGAGTTAGCTAATACTCCCAAACTGGATAATATGGGCACTTAAATTCAATCTCAGTACATGGTATTCAAGCACATAGCTCTAATGCTGTGCCAATTACAATGGTATAGCCTCAGGGCTATGTTAGCTACTACAGCACAGGTATGGGGCTATGCAAGGCTACATGGCCAGAGTAAATAGACCATAATAATGTACATATAAGGCATAAAAGCAGTGTACATCATCTGTGCATGATCAAGGCTGTGCTGGGTAATGACTCATAATCAGGAACTGAAAGTTGATTGGCTAAGAACCTTCCATAACCTTCTACCATATTCTACAATCTTCAATGATCATTGATAGATAGAAGTTCTCACCCTAGTGTAAATAAGGTATAAAAGGAAGACATACTGCCTCCTAAATGAATAATACATGCATCTGCTTCTATCCTATCAATCCACATGATTTTGTTATAGATAAAGGAATAAAGGATGCCATTTTAGATGGATACACAACTAAAACAACTAAAAAATAGATACAACTAGGAATTAGTACAAAAACAGTAGCTATATGTGCAGGACACTAAATATAACTAAGATAGAAAACCACCACACAAAAAATCTCATCAGTAGCTACATTTTCCATGGTTCTACGAATATTTTACTTGTAGGACTGGTACGGGGCTCAGTTCATAGCACTTTAGCGCCTCAGTGGCTAAAGGAGCGGGAAGCATGGGATGAAAATAGGGGATGACAAAGGGACACTAGGAACAGCGGACACAGTGGGAATCCATCAGAAATAGTATTAGAATGGAATGGAAGAGGTCCAGAGAAGTTTAGGACAAAGGGAAAGCCAAAATGGGTGCATATATGTTACCACCAAGGAATGCTGATGGACCTATTAGTCGTACAGCATGCTATTGGTATTGGGTAGCATACGAGACATAAGAGGATCATAAAAGGAAGGACTAGGACAAGTTAAAACCATCTTTTTCTATTTGCAATAGCCTGGGTATAGCATACATGACTACCTAACTTTGTACAGTGTGGAAATCCACCACTTCTCACCAGATATGGTTGTATTTCCTTTTTCTCTTCACTAGTAGCTCAGGAGATATGAGATCTATAAGTACTACAACTGTTTGTAGTTAGCACTTCACTGGATAATTGACTATCAATTATTCTCTCCTTGTTTGAACCGGCGCTCAATCAGTTTAACTACTATTTCATTACTCTACCGTTTCACACTTGTCATTTGAGTTCTGGATCACTCCAGATAGGTTCCAGTTATATCATCTAGCTGCTCACAGTTTTTGGAGCACTACAGACTGCAAATCCAATTTTTATTGGATTTACAGTGTTCCCAGAAATCAGTACCAAGCTCTTGGTACTGGCACTAAAGTGCTGGATTGACCAGAAGGCCTCTGGAATGTTTTATTACCAGAACAATAAAACATTTACATATATAGAAAATATAGTATCTCTAAGAAGTAGCTTGGGATCCCCCTGGACCATCAATTCTTTGCCAAAAACCCCAACAGATTTGTGTGACACTTCTCTTAGTCATCTGTTGATTTTCCAGTGACAGGGATTAGTACAGTTGATTTTCCTGTATTAGTCTTAGTTAAGTAGCTGATTTTCCTGCTTAATGCCAAGGGTGGGTGACATCCTTGTGATTCTACAGGGTGAGATTGGCTATTGATTTTCTAGTCAGTTACATTCTGCTTTAGGGAATGTCATGATTTTCCCATTCCCTTTTCTATTACTTGTTATTTGGGCTCCACTACTCTGCCAGACTACATGTACAGTTATTAGGTAATTAGTTAAAGCTCAGTCTTGAGCTGGCCAATACACCAACAAGCTTCATTGCTCAATCTCTTCTCCACTCCATAACACTGAGGCTTTTGTAATCACTGACAGGTTGATCTGTTCAGTTGATTTTCCTGACTCAAGATAGTGTTGTTGCCTCACAAGCACTTCATTTGTCCTGTCATTACCTCAGAGTGAATTAACTTGGATATCAAGTCAATCCACTTATTTCCTCTAGCCTCTGAGTGCATTCCCTTCTTTAGGAATACTTGACCCTGATAATGTCTGAGCCTAATACAGACTTTGCAGACTATTAGTCTTTGCTGCTAAGAAATGCATTATGATCCAGTCATCTTAACTTTGTCAAGTTATTACAAGGGTTGTACCCAAGGTACAAATATTAAATTATTTCCAGAGTTGTGCTGCAGCAAAGTTTAGTATTCTCTTAGACTTGTTATTTCCACAGTCATAGAGATTGAAGTGTTATTAACTTAACACCACAGGCTTGACAGGTTCCAAAACAGTCTCCCCAATAGACACATGCAGCAAGGCAATTGAACTTGACCAGGTACTTGGTGACTCATTGGTTGTCACACATGCAGAGGGTTTCAAGGTCAGCTTTAGCTTTGCCAATGGGATCATGGGGTCTGGAGTTATCCTTCAACTTGGACATGAATTCTGAGTAATTGTCTATCCAGGAGAGTTCAACATCAGAGGAAAGGGTGGGCTTGAACCAGTCTAATGTGGTTCCTTTCAGGTAGGACAACACATAGGTAACCTTTGCACTGTCAGATGAAAAGGCATCAGGACAGTCATGAATGTTTAAATTATATTGAACCAAAAATGGCTGAAGTTTTCAACTGTCAGAACCATTGAAGGTGTCCAGTTCTCAGACCTTGGTCCAAGGTGATGACTTCTTTGGTGATGACAAATTGTGAGCCAACATGGCAATGGCCTCAGCAAGGTTGGAAATGTTGTTTGAGTTCAATGATGATGCTCTCAGGGGATTTGGAGCTAGGAAGCTGTTGGATGGGAACTGAGGAGAGTTATGATCACAGGTGAGTCAGAGGGGTCAGGCATGTCCAGATTGGGCACTTGCACAGCATTTTCAGGGCTAAGTGGGGTTAGAGATGAGTGAGTACTCAGGAGCATAGCTGGCACATTAGGTACATGGTGTATGGATGCTTCTGAAATGGTTCCAAGGGTACCAGCATATAAGTTGCTTCAAGTGCTACATCTCATAGACAACAAAGAGTGAGAGTTTGAATATACTGTTAATTCTGGGGTTGAAGATGTCTTGTCCAGAGGCTTTCTGGAGTGGTCGAGCTGTTGAAGTTGAACTGGGATATGGAGTCAAAATGTGAGGGCAATGCTATTGACAAGGTCATGACAACAAGATACTCCAATATTTAATGAGCTGATAAGGGTGTTTCCCACCTGGTATAGCAGTAATCCTCAGAGATCAAGCTGAGGGGTAACTGTTACACCAGTCACACTTATATACCCTAGTGGAAAGTCACAGAAGGTCATGGAAAGACATAAACAAGAAACAACAACTGACAATGAACTCCAAGCTAAACCCTGACATCACCCCCCTCTCAATGCACAACATCTCGATGTGGAGTTTTGTCAAGATTGTTAATGGAAGCACCCACTAACATATCTTGTCAGTCTTCTCCAGAGTGAGGGGTGGGTCCAGGTCAG
The DNA here is from genome assembly GCA_003316585.1 of Gomphus bonarii. Lineage (NCBI taxonomy): Eukaryota > Fungi > Basidiomycota > Agaricomycetes > Gomphales > Gomphaceae > Gomphus > Gomphus bonarii. The sequence goes on from QFEC01008185.1 coordinate 18,532, forward strand.
GTTCTGCTCGAGTTCCTCCCCAGGGTACAGTTGGAGAGCAAACTTGTGATCCGAGTAGTGATCATTGTGGGTACTGTAGGAGTTGGTGAAGGTTTTGAAAGATGCCTCTCACACGTACTCCCCTCTGGTGTTGAGAGTCCTCCCAGTGAATCCCTCAAATGAGCAGGGGATTGAATCTCAGCTGAGGAATATTACATCTCCAGCCTCATAGGGCAGGTGAGTGAGAGGTTTCTTTCACCAGAGCATGAAGAAGATGGGTTTGGGTGGAGCTGGGAGTTTGAGGTGTCTCTCAATTTGTCTAATGTCCTCTGGGTCAATGGACCAGTGCAATGATATAGGGTAGGATTTGAGTGGGATGAGGCTCTGTTGGCTGGATTAGCTGGTCATGTTGTAATGAAAAGGTTGTTTGTTATTGAGTGGGTGGGGAGAGGATGGATAGTGGATGTTATATAAGTATCAAAGTACAATCTACCGAGCCTCAGTTCACTTGGTCATACTGACTGAAGTCTGGCATACCATACAGTATTACAAGTTACAGACTCCCAAGTCTTACAAGTATGTTTGGTTTCGCTCAGCTCAGTTCAGTACCTCACACTTTGATTATATTCCTGTTTATTTGCTCGGTCACCTTTGGTACATGTACAGGCATGTATGCCTACTTTTCATATATTACGATTCTTACATCCATATCCTATATTCTCATTTCCATGCCTTGTGCAATGTTGTTGCATATCTTATTGCAACTCATTATCTATATAAGTAGTTAGTCCTCATGTATGTATTCTCCGTTCAGATTATCAACTAAGTTAGACATATGCTATCAGCACTTAAGTTAGTAGTCCAACCGTTCAGTACCAAGCATCCACCCAAAATCTAGTGGCACAGGCAGGGAGATAGGCACAACACAAGTACATTGAAGCTGATGCCATGTCCAACCTTGGCTCATTGGACCAAGCTGAACCACCCAAACCAAGGGCATGTGTGCACGCACTTAACAATAAGTGTTGAATGGAATGAGACGTAAATCAAGAAATTAAATGTCAGGTGAAGTTTCACTTATTTTTGGGGGGTAGAGTGTCATGTGCTAGGTTCCTTCCTTCTGTCCAATCGAAGAGGTGTCACTTGGGAGTTTCTGTGAAGTTTTCTAGAGTTTGAAAGGGGAGGGTGGCATATAGAGTAGCTGACATGCATTGTGGGGCTTTGGGGTTTTGTTGGTGGAATTCCATGACAAGTTGCTTTGCTTCAGAGATGTCCTTCACAGGTAGTCAGGAGTCATCTGCAGTTCCATAACCCTTCCAATGGACTAGGTATTCCAGTCATCTTTGGTAGACCCTGGTGTCTAGGATCCTCTTAACTTCATACTCAGGGACTCCATCTTGAATAACAGGAGGAGGGGAGGGTTGATCATGTTGTTCCTGGATTGGATCCTCTTGGTAGGGGTGTAGGAGGTTGACAGAGAGGATGGGATGGGTGTGACCAAAAGATGGTGGGAGTTGGAGGCCATAGACATTCCAGGATACAACCTTGTTCACTGCATAAGGACCCAACCATTTATGATCTAACTTCTTCATTGGGTGAGTGGTTGTAATGTTTTGTGCATTTAGCCAGACTTTATCACCAATTTTGTATGTGGGGGCAGCCTGGTGGTGCAAGTCATAGAACCATGCCATGTCATCTGCAGCCTTTGACAGAGCAGAGTGAGCTTCATTAGTGGCCTTTTCCATGTGAGTGGTGAATTCATCCAGTGCTTCCAATCAGGTTTCTTGGGTTGGTTCTAGTCCAAGTCTTGGATGTTGACCACTGTTGAGCATGAAGGGAGTAGTTTGGGTCATGGAGTGAATTCAATTGTTGTATGCAAACTCAGCAAGGGAAATCCAATCTAACCAGTCATCTTGATGCTGGTTGACAAAGAGTCAGAGGTATTGCTCAATCTCCTGGTAGACCCTTTCAGTTTGGCCATCAGATTGTGGGTGGTAGGCTGTGGAGGCAGCAACCTTGATACCTAGGAGCTTGTTTAATTCTTGCATGAATTGGGGGATGAATTAGGTTCCATGGTCACTGATGACTTCCTCTGGTAGTCCATGGAGCTTCCAAACATGGTCACAGAAAGGTCTGGCAATTACTACTGAGTCCACGTCCAATGTGGTGGGAATGATGTGTGCATGTTTGGAGAGGTGATCTAGAGTGACAAGAAGGGCATTGTAGCCACAACTGGTAGGGAGTTATGTGATTAGATCAACAGTGATAACTTGCCATCTGCAATCTGAAATACGATTGGGGAGGAGTTTGCCAATGGGGGAGGTTGGGAAGGTTTTGGTCCTATTGCAGGGGTCACAGGCCTTTACATATTTGGCAAAATACCATCCCATTCCAGGCCACCAGTAGCTCCAAGACATGAGTTCAGTTGTCTTCCAGTAACCAGGGTGGCCAGTGATGCTTGTATTGTGATGTGCCTTGACAATGTCATGCTGTAGCTTGGAGTCAAGAGGGACATATAGCTTGCTATGGTAAAGAACAAGACTGTTCTCTTCTGACCACTCTTCTCCTTGAAGATTTCCAGATGACCCAAGTTCTTTGAGAGCCTTTACAACCTTCTCATTTTGGTCTGTGCAGTCCCTGACTTTGTCAAGAAACTTGTCAGCCTCGCCATTTACCAGTTGTGCACCTGTGACATTAACATGGAACATGTTAGGTTGGAGTAGAATCTGGTTTTGATTATCTTCCTTCCCCCGCTTATGATCTACCCATCTTGAGAGTGCATCAGGCTTAGTTGAATGGCGACCAGGATGGTGGATCAATTCAAAATTAAGACAAGAGTGGTAGAGTGACCAGCAAGTTTGGCGATGGTTTAGATTCTGTGCAGACCAGAAGTAGGTGAGGTTTTGATGGTTGTTGAGGATCTCAATTTTGTACTTGGTTCCTTCTAGGATATGATGCCATTCTTCTAGACTATGGATGACAGAGAGTAGCTCTTTGTCATGAATGGCATAGTTACGCTCTGTGTCTGAAAGGCTCTTTGAGACAAAGCTGATGGGTCTCCACTTCCCATCATCACAGAGTTGAGATAATACAGCACCTGTTGCATATGCTGAGGCATTGGTTTCTAAGCAGAAGCATTTAGTCTGGTCTGGGGGGACAAGGATAGGGGTAGAGGTAATGAGGTGTTTGAGTTTATCAAAGGCAGCTTGCTCTGGTCCATCTGGTGCCCAAGACCATTGTGTATTGGGTTTGGTGAGATTGTTCAGGGGTTTGGAAATGTGAGAGAAGTTGTCCACAAATCAACAATAGAAGTTGACAAATCCAAGGAAGGATCTCACCTCAGTGACATTGTGTGGGGTTGGCCAGTCACATACTCCTTCTACCTTCACTGGGTCCATTGCCACCTTCCC